>JAYMSF010000270.1:0-17853 GCA_036897335.1 Silene vulgaris | reverse complement strand
TGATGGGTATTTTGTGAGAGAATATGGTATCCGTCACTCACTTGTGACGGATAGTGTCCGTCACAAATGAGAAATTGGGTAAGTTCAAAGCATTTCCCAACCTGCCGTCAAGTCTCCAGTTTGAAAGAAGATGGCCCGAAAAAGGGTTCAACATTTCGCCAACGTTGTCAATTGGGACAGTATTGAACCAATACAAGTCATACACACCAAATGTAGATGAAAATGTGAGGGCAGTCTAATAATGAGTTGCTAATTGCTATACAAGCTACTTCCCCATAGGCCATAGTTATTTGTAACATTCAGAAATGCAGTAAACCGACTAAAACCGTCACTCCAACCGGATCTTGGTATTGAACGGCTACATTGACCAGCAAATAAATCAGATCAAACCATTCATGATCATGCCAAGGGGATTGACTGATTGCCATAGTACAGAGCATTTCTCATTGTCAAATGGATATTCATATAAAATTTATATGGTAGATCATGTCACAGAGTATAATATAAGTAAATAAAACGCACACAATCTCGCTGGACCAGCAAATCAGGCAGCTAAGCAAACGGCTAACATGTTCGACACCACATAAAAACAACAATGTGACTTCCTCAACATCGTCATCATGTTCATTCATGTGCGTTTAGCCTCACACTTCCGCCTCAATGAGGTTCAGAACCGTCTTAACCCAAGTACAAAAAAAACGTGGTGCATATGAGTCTATAATAGTGTAAAACGAACAAAGCAAAGTGTGAATCTTAATGTAAAACCGTAAAAAGATAACCTCCGGGGACAAAAGAAAAAGGGCGAACGGCTAACATGAAACATCGCATTCGGAATTAAAATCTTCCTCTTGTATTAAGGAGAAAGGTGTTGTCATGTGTACAAAGTATCCCAACTTTCCCCATTTCTAACCATTTCTAATAGAAATCTTCCACAAATCAAAGAAAAAAAAATCCTACTCGATTTTAACTACACCTAACAGTAACATCATCCCGCCTTGTTCAACTTCATTTTCATCTAACTTCTTCACTGATCTACAATCTTACTACTTCTTACTCTCTACCCTACTAACTCTTTTGTTTCTGTTCGTCACCCGTCACCACCGTCTTTACATTACAGTTCTTCAAGCTTCCTTTCCTCAAAAACATCTGATTTCTTCATTCTCACATATATATCGTACCACACGAGAAACCAACAAAAAAGCGAACTCTTCAGAATCGTCTTCACTTTCTCATCTGTACAAGTCTACAACCCTAAGCAAAATAGGCACATTTCAGTGGTGAAGGTTTCCAACAAACAACAAGTCACACTGGTTTTTTTGGACTCTTTGCAAGGGAGCTACATAAACAACCCCAAAATGATGCCAATTCTATCCCAAACTATCTCGAAATAACCTTTTACTGCAATCATATTCAGCTCTGAAAGTTTTTGGACTCTTTGTCTCGCGATTGGGCATCATCAACATCAGAATCACTGCCCGAGGAAGAACCCGAATCAGAACCTGTAAATTGATACAAGCAATCAATCATTCCTCAATTCCATATCAATGAGTCAATGAGATAACCAAAATGTGGGCAAGTTCACTGGTTTTTACGAATTACAGCAAGTTCATATCAAATTTACGAGCTAAACTAGTAGACATCAGCGAAAGACAGTCGAGTTTTAACAAGAGTATATACCACTAGATGAGGAATCATCACTGCTAGAACCACCAGAACTAGAGCTAGATGCAGCACCTCCACCTCCACCACCACCGCCACCAACATGCTGTCTATCATCATCCTTATCAATCTCCAATGGCGGAAAATTGTTCACCGGCATTTCATCTCCTATATCCACATCCTCATCCCCAACATCTCCACCTCCCTTCTTCGCCTTCGAAGACATTTCAACCATCTTATCACTCATACCACCCTGCAAATACAATCATCAATCAATCAATACACATTCAACCAACAATACAATTACCAAATTCGACAAATATCAATCAAATTCAACAATGTACCGAAACAAAAACCGATTAAACTAAGATTTCACAGTTCAATACCTGATTAGTATCATCACTATGACCTACATTGTTCCCCAACGGACCACCCATCAAAGCCTGCCTCTTAATCTTACTAACCATCTTCTTATAATTCGTCACAAATCGATCCAACTCCCATAAAGTCTCGGTATCAACCGCCTCAATATCAAGCTCAATCTCGTCCCCATCTTGATCCAAAGGCCCATTCCTCTTCCTAATAATATTAACAACTTGCGACATTTTCTCCTCTGGTAAATTCTGTAACCCATTACCCAACTTCTGCTTCTCCTCCATACTCATTGCTCTCTTATCCGGATCCTTCGCTTTCGGCTTTGGTAACTTCCCTTCAGGCGGCCTTCCCCTCCCTCCACTTCTCTCCACCACTGCCGGCACAACCACTGGGGCCACTTCTGGCTGTGGAGTTCGAGCTTCTGGCTTCGGTTTCGACTCCGGCGGCTTCCTTACAGGGTTCACAACCTTGGGAGGCGGAGGCGGAGGCGGCTCAGGAGACTGGAGTTTACTCCAAGAACTCTCTTGAACTTCATCCTCAACAGCCACCACATTCACAATCTCCCTCACTGGTTTCGCCACCGGTACTGGTACTGGAACTGGAACCGGCTGCGGTTGCGGTGGCGGTGGTGGAGCTCTCTTGATTCCATCCAATTGCTGGAAATGGAGCTGTTTTTCGGCATTAAACTTAGCGAAAATCGGCTTAGACCACTGCTCAAACAACGCCAAATACTGTCCAGCTAACGTATTAACCTCATGACCCTTAGGGTTATACCTAAGTGCATTGTTAAACGTCAGCCTGACGTCAGCGGCGAATTCCTCCGGCGTAATGTAAGATCCTTTATCCATCTTTTTTCGGATCGTCCCGAGATCCATGGGACGATCGATAACCGTGTGGTAATCATGTAATCCCATCCCGATAACATCAACCGGAGTATTAAACCACGTGCCCGCTTTCTGACTCGACAGCTTCTTCAACACCGTCGAACACATCTTCATCACCGCTGGACTCGCCGCGTACGGCGGTTGTTGAGGTGGCGCTGGTGGCGGAGTTAGGTGTTGTTGCTTCCCGTTAGGGTTAATTTGGGGAAATGGAGACGGACGTTTCTTCGATTCGCCCGATTTTTCGATTCGATTGGATAGAGTTCGGATCTTGTGAAGCTCCGAGATTAATTGCACCTTCAATTTGTATAACTCATCTTTCGAGTAAGCTGAAATGTCGAAGTTTACGTAATGCGAAAACGAAGCTGAACCTCTTCGATTAAACGGCATCGTATCATTCGGATTCAATTCATGATCACCATTATTATTGATTTGATGAGTGAATTGCTTTCTCGAAGAGGAATTATGATGATTATTGTTGTTTTGGTTAGGGTTAGGGTTAGGGTTCGTAAAAAAGGGGGATTTCGCCATGATTGATTGAACAATTAGTTTAATTTCACCGACGCCGTTTCAGGCCAACAAAACGGCGTCGTATAGCTCTAAACTAACCACCATACACGGCAATTTTTCATTCCAATTTTACCCCTCGACTACCTCCGATCTCTCACGTGGTAACAATAAACTAGTTAAAAAATGGTGAGGGTAATTTTGTAATTTCAGGTGGTGATTAGGGTTTACCCTTTGAGAAGATGAATAAGAGATGGGGGAAATGGTGAGTACTTAAAGGCAAAGAAGAGCTGACCGAGAGGAAGATCGGGCAGGATCATAATCGTTGATTTGGTTAGATTAAGGATCTAACGGTGGAGATTGATTCTCTCTCCTGCCCGTGTTGATGATCGGACATAGTTGTCATGGACGGTAGAGATTGGAGGGGAGGGGACACGTGGAGGGAGATTAAGGGTGGTTGATGAATTTGGGATGGATTTGAAGTGAATTTGGATTTGATTTAGGGTTTGGAGAGAGAGAAAGGGGGGGTGGAATTTTATATATTTTATATTTTATATTTAGAATTTAATGGGAAAATGATTAAAAAATGTTTGAGAGGAGGAAGGGAAAAAAGTGGGGCAGGTGATTACGTGGAGGGAAGACAACTGGAGGACTTTGGCAACAAGGGTATTCCTCACTCGCTCATGGAAAGCTCATTATCGCGTGTTGTTCACTGTTATACTCCTCCGTCCCAATCATTTGTAATCTATTGATTTTAACGCAAAGATGAATGTAATAAAAAAAATAATAGAAAAATGATAATAAATTAAAAACTTCTCTCACATGTGTACTTGTATAAACTTACTGAAAATAAAAATGTATAACAATTAAGTAATACACTCCAGAAAAGAAAATAAATAACAATATAATCAGGACCGAAGGAGTACTACTTGCAAAACAAAAACATTTGGCGAGATTATAGGTTATTCTAATCAAATGTCAAGGAGTTGTTCTAGCTTAACCAAATGTCTCATGTTCGAGCCTTGGGAACGCAGCAGTGTTAAAACTCATGAGGGGGGCTTTACCGTCCCTAGTGGTCCTAACCGGCTTGAATCCGGATAAACACACACACACCCACAAAAAAAAGAGGTTATTCTAATAACTTAATAAGTCTCCTAGGTTAACAACTAAAAGAAAAAACAGTAAACTAATTTCATTTGTCAAATTTAATAGGAGTATAATGCAATAACATAATGGAACATATTTCATTCAATATAAATTTATGCTGGGCTGCTCGGGTCGAAATTGTTTCAATGTTTCGATAAGAGGATTTGAATAAAAACAAACATATATCATTAATTTTACTAGTCAAATTGAGTTGAAGGAATAAAGACGGTCTAATATAGATCAAACATCTCTATATAGTGATTTGTGCAGTTTTTCATTATCTTATTCATCTTTTTAAAAAAAAAAACAAAAAAAAAAACAAGAGAGGGTAATAGGTTAATTTTGTATCAATGATAACTCATTTAACTGCTATCAAGTTATTTTTTAAGTGAATCCGAAAAATAAATTTTGTAGTAGTTATTTTGTATGTTGACTTTCACTTCACATAGTCGTTATCTCAAGTGAAACCTAGTTTGTGTTCATTAAGTGTTATGTATCTCTTTTTTTAGATTTTTCCAAAAGAAACTCTTTAGTTTAGAAACATAAAAGCCATTTTAGTTTTGGAACTTGTAGTCTATCTACCAGAGATATCTCTTATTATAAAAGCTATAAATGTATATTACGGTTAAGAATGTCATTCCATATATGAAAGCGAGTTTAACTTTGGGTGTTTTTAAGCTATATAGAGGATTTAATACATTTCAATCAAATCGGAAATTGCAATATGGAGATGTCTAAAGGGAACTCCTCCTTCCAAGATCGTTTACCTAATGGGCTAATGGCTAGTGCCCAAGGATGAAAAGTAGTTAGTTCATGAACTACTCTACGAAGTATTAAATTGTCTACAAACAAAGGAAAAGAACCTATAACTCAAAAATATCATAATGTAAGAATATCGTCATAAATAACAACTTTAGTGTTTAAATATTGTCATCTATACTCTGATTAATGTTAATAGAGAAACTTCTTTTTTTGTGAAGCAAATATTCGGTAAGTCCTTTGTTAAGAAAGGCCTTATCGAATCAAACAATTAAAATCCTCTCTATTTCCTTTCACAAACCTATTTAATAATATTCTCCCCTCAATACTCTGTTAACCCTTTAATTACTCTGTTAACCCTTTAATTTTACGCATAAATCGTAGATCGTTCAATGTAGACAGAATACAATCTGAATTGTTGAGAGGAAATGGTCTGATCAAAGAGGAGAAGGGTGAGAGCACAATGGAATTGCCAAGGACGTGTTAGCCACGATACAATGGTAACGTGGATTTATTACATGGAATTATGGAAATATGGAATCTTCTACCTTTAATACATGATTAAGTAAACAAATTAATTAATTAATTAATTAATTAATTGATTGGAGATTCAAAAATCTCCAAAAGGAATATAAACAGAGACCATCGTCATAAACTATGAATTGCAACAAGTGTAACATCTTCGACTTCAAAACGAAAGTTAAATTGCAAACAAAATAAATTAATCGTCAAGCGTCTTTAAAAACATAAACTTAACCAAAAAGTCTATGAAACTCGAGATATAAGCAAAAAAAGTATACAAGTTTAAAGCATTTGTAGCCTATTGCATGATAATAATCCATGATCATGAGACCTCAGAAGGTAGCGCATCAGGAAACTCCCGGGCTACCAAATCGCAACTGGCGTACAAGGACCTGGCACCCAAGAGTAAAATACCGCTGTCAAAATTCTTCAGGACATACTATGCGTTTTCAATACCAGCAATCGCGATTGTCAAATGGGATCTCCGGATTGGTACCTCATTTCTCAGTTTTCTTGAGAGCAAGAAATGTCTCTCCAAATTGAGATTCACAAACAGCTTGAGCATCTGGGTCCAGGGTTTTAAGAAATGATTTGGCCAAGTTGTTGGTGGACACAATTTGGAGGGCCTTAACGGAAAACTTTCTTACTTCAGCTCGCCGGGATTGTTTTTCCGGCATATGGGCCGCCAACTGATGGACTAAGTGACTGAGCTCTGATAGATGAGGCTTTAAGATCTTTTTTGGCCCATCCGGAGTACTTTGCACGAGGACGGACTTGAAAATTTCCTGCACTAAAGCAAGAGCTTCCACACGCCGGTAACCATACTTGGCATCCCCACATTCCTTGAGAAGAAACCCGAAGAGATGCTGCCCAACCCAAGGCCTTCTCTTGATTACTTCTTTCAAGAACTCTGGCTTTAGCAGGGATGACTTCTTGTTGAAATATTTCTTTATGGCAACCTTGAAAATATCAAAAACCCGACCAAGTTCAGCTTCAGGAAATTTCCTTCCATCAATGATTTTTAGGATCCAGTGCGTGGATTGTTGGGCAAGGGAATTAATCGTTTTGTATCGATTTTGACTGACAGTTTGCTTCTTTTGAGGAGCTTTCTTTTTGTAGAATCGTCGGGAAGCCAACCTGAGGCTTTTTCCGAGAAGTGTTTCCAAGGTAGAAAGTTGGACATCATCACCCTTGGGATAATCCTTCGCCTTGAAGACTTTCTTTTGCAAAACTCCCAATATACGTTGAGCTAGTTGCTCGCTACCTTCAGTTGCACTGGGACGTACAAATGCTTGAACCAATTTTGCATATGCTGTTAGAACCCTAGTTGAGCCTGATTTGCAAAGAGACCAAAAAATAAATTACTACTTGTAGAATATAGAGTATTAAGTAATGGACGAAGTAGTAACAGCATCAGACAATAAACACAAGTAAGAAAATTTTTGTATCGAAGTACGGATACAACACAAATTCTCATATAAGATGAAGATAGTCATAATGTCAGAAATGATTTAGTTTTTTGTTTTCGGTATAAAGGGATCCACAAAGGCAATATGTTGCTGACATGTTTTGAACCCGAGTCATGAATACCACCCTCATGACTTTAGCTCTACTAGCTAAGCTAGCTAACATCTGCAAAATGCAGTTTTTAGTGGATAATGGGTTTACTCCCACAATCCACATTGCATTAATATGAGACCAACTCTAAAGAAACAAATTGAATGAATAATACAAGGGAACGTCTAGAATTAGCATCTTATCTTCAGATTTACCTGGATTTTCATGAAGATATATTTCCACCAGCGAAAGAACCCGGAATTTAAAAACCAGAAGCTGAGCGTGGGCTGAGTTACCCCCGGCTTTGTTCTTTCTTTCCTGAAAAATCTTTGAAACTAAGGCATCAAACCGAAACATTGCCTCATCATCCATGTCGTCGTCGTCATCATCATCATTGTCACTATCATCATCATTATCATCGTCCTCATCAGCATCAGAAACTTCTTCATCAGATGCATCGGCGTGAACTGCAGCCTCAGAGTTATCTCCAGCTTCATTAGACTCCTCGGCTTCTTCCAATTCTAAAAGAACGTCATCTTCTTCTTCTTCCTCTTCCACTTCTTCTTCTTCTTCTCCTTCTCCTTCTCCTTCTTCTCCTTCTCCTTTTTTTTTCTCTAAAATATTAATACGTCTAGGTGGCTTCAAATCCTTCTTTACTACTCGGAGCATCCGCATGAGCCCATCATCTGTAATATCTTCACAGAAGTATCGAAACACCTACAAAGATGGAAAGATAGAGCAGCAAAGGAGACCGTGAGTCCTTTAGGTTCTACTATTATAGCAAGCAAGAATGGAAACAAAAAAGCAAACTTCAATTTATCTCGAAATCCTTTAGAACATCTGACCCTTCTACGGTTCTAACAATTTTTTGCAATCAAATCATCCAGACAGCGTATATGTTCAATATTCATTATCCAACATATACGTAGGTGCTCATAGCATGGTGTTAAATCTTGGTTTGACACTCAGTGGCGATTCCAGGATTTAGATTAGTGGAGGTGATTGAACTTTAACGCATCACGAGTCCATAAGATGACGCATTATACTCCGGATTTATATTTCCGGTTACGAAAGTTACAATTTCGACATAAAAATTTCTGAAGTTTAAAAAGTGTAGTTCCCTTCTGCGTTTGTCCCAATCATTTGTTTATTTTAAATTAATACCCCGAACAAAGAGTATATAAAAGTATATAAAAGGTAAAAAAACGATTGGGACGGAGCACGGAGGAAGTCATCTTATTAATGCAATGTGGGAATAAATATAATCATCTTACAGAGTATTAATTTAATGATTATATTTATTAATAATAGATTGTACAATATCATAATAAGATAAACAACGGATGTCTAGGTAAGAAATAATCTAACTAGAGAATAAAATAAGCACGTTATTTATTTACTAATCCAGTAATCCGTATTATTCATATAACTCTCTCTTCTCGGTACTTTTTTCCGAGACTGTAAGGATCCATGAGAAGGTCTGTCCAAATGAAAATACTTGGGCTAAATCTAAATACCATATTACTTTGAAGAGATAGACATTGTAATATTCTGTCATCATTAAGTATAATGAGAACTCTTAACCGTCTAAATAAATTCAAACAATTATTTTGCAATTAAATCTATTTGCTTGCACTGAATGTAGCACTACTAGCGCATTATACATATCACATACATAAGCTACAAGACTTAAGAATGAGGTTATATTAATGTCATTTGATACGTTTAACTGTAGCACATTATTGGTGTAGACTGCAAAAACAAAAACTGCACAGTAGAAGATTCGACCTTGGGACATTTAGAACATAAACCATTCTACCGCTCAACCACCTACAACGAGGCAGCGCACCCAGATTGAATTTTATGGCTAGCACCATCATTAGCTTACTTAAGAGCTGGGAAATGCAATTGTAGGCATTCACATAAAAACAAATATAACTTGTCCATTTCAATCTAAATCTTCTTATCATAGAACCAAGTAAAATAAACTTCAGGTAAAAAGATTACAAGGAAGTTGACAGCAACAGTGGCCTAGTCTGGCTATGTCTACAAGTTAGATGTACGCAAACTTCCATCAACCATATAAATGCACCCCCTACAAGGCAAGATTGAGTAATTTTTGCGTACAACGAAACCTTCTTTATCCTGGGCCTTTGAGGGGCTAAGGTAATATAGTAGTTGCAACAAGTCCAAGTTTCGTTTTAAGAGATGTGAGGTACACCACAAGGAGAGAAGTGAAGGTGCAAGGCTCATGCCCACAAGACCTTTTTCACAAACTTTGTATTTTAATACAACAAATTGTGCAACACCCTAAAAAGGATATAACCGACGTAAAATATGTAAAATAGAATAATGAAGCAAAGGGACGGGAAGGGCATAACTAAAAAAACAAGCACAAAAAAAAAAACTCCCTCCTAGTTTACATGTTCCTCCCTATTTCCTATTTGGGCTTAATGTGGTGTTCCTCCCTATTTCCTTATTTGAAAGCTTTTGTGTGGTCCAAATTCATTTTCTTAATCCTTGTGCTCAAAAGAAAAGGGAGGAACATGAAAATTAGGAGGGAGAATGTAACTTGCACAGTAATGCACATGACTTGCTGTACGTTATGCAAAAGGCGCACCTAAGGCATCTTGAGGTGTTTTGCCTACTGGCTTAAGCACGCCCAAGACGCCCCCTAATTCAACAACTACGAGTTTCTTTAGTAAAACAATTACCTGCTCAACAGCAGACCGCAAAGGGGCAGATGATTGTGGCAACAGTGAGAGCAGAGTGTCCACTAAGACATCCATCAAAGCCGGTGATTCACCATCATCCGACTCTTCCTCTCCGGAAGACTCGGCATCATCATTAACAGGAAATGCTTTACGACAACATATTACAAGTTCAGAAGCAGCTTCAGCGATTTCACCAGGCCGAAGAAGTAGCTGAAGCAGTAGCTGAATAAGCAGATAACGCAATGCATGCACCTTGTTTGCTTCAGCACTAAGTCCACAGTTCCTCTCCTGGAATCAATAATTTCACGGTGTCTCAAAAAGATGGCCAAACATATGCAATCATAACAAGGAAGAAAGGGAAATTACTGTTAAAGTACAAGTGTTTTCTTTACTGTTAAAGAGATCCTGTAGCAATTTACAGGAGCCATTGACGGACGGGGGTAACGTTGTCGTTGTAGTCAACATTAAAGCAATTAAATTGTACCCAGATGTTATGCTTCTGCTACGATACTTATAGTAGCAAAAGACAACTCCAAACTTGTGAAGGACTTTCAAAAGAGCAAAATAAAACTTGCGGAGTATCATGCTCCTTGGGACTTGCATTATCCACAAATATTTTGGATATGTAAATTTTGTTTAAGAACTGCACTAAATGTGTAATTTTAGGCCATACAATTTTACAGTAAACAAAAGTTGAAGATTTAAGATGACTTTTCCGAGTGACTTTGAAGGTCTTATTTCAAAACCCTAAATTAGGAACAGAAACATGGAAATATCCAATCCAACAAAGGCCATCTTACAAAGATACCGAGAAGAGGTATCATACTCCTTTAGTCTACCACGCAGTGAAAGACTTGGAAACATTATCCCTTTAGCCTACTAGCAATGCAGACCCCAATTCAAACAAATAAAAGTTAAACTACATCACCCATTCATTCAATCTGTACTCCTTTGTCATACATTTATCAAGTTAAGGATTAGAATGACTTAATCACCCTCAATGACTTAATCAACCCCTAATTAAAAATAAACAGAAATGGAAAGGTGGTATACCTCTCTAGAGAGCCTTGATTCCATGTCTAGCACCGTCTTGAATGCTATCTCGTCATCAGTGCTCAATGGCCTGACAAGGGAAACAGAAGGAATAGTGCAGAACGTGCCAAGAAAGCGCATGAAATAACACCCAAGGTCGTTTGTCTCAAGACCATTTGTCAAAGCATGAGAACCCTCAGCCTTTTGAGCATTAGAAAGCAGTACTTGTAATTGATCAACACACTTTCTGGAAAGAGCACTAGATATTGGCGTTTTGGGCCACCTAAATGTCTCTTCCAGTTCAAAAGATGTCACTTCTGTGCCAAGAGTAGCAGAAAATAGTCCTTGTACAGCCAAGAACTTCATCACTTCCTTCTGCACCTTAACTTTTGCTTCAAGATCTAGCGTCAAATACTTCAGGAGACCCGGGAGCGACTCCACAACCCAACTTTTCAAAATATCAGATCTGCTAGAGCTATCAGCCGACCCGAGTGCCTGAACATTAACCATCTCAGATTCTTCATCCATTGGCTGATTCTCATCAGAAGGTTCATCTATTATAGGATCTTCATCAATAAATATGCTACTCAGTTTCTGTATGAAGAGCATGCAGCCAGATTCGGTGGTGAAAGCTGTCAGCAAGTCTTTTACGGTTTTTGTCCGAGTAATAGAATCAAACCTCCCACCACTATGCTTTTGCAGAGCCACAATGACAAAAGTTCTTCTAATGTCATCGGATTCTACCCAGTCCGATACCTTCATAAGAAAATTGATAGCAACTTTGTGCAGCCAAGAATCTTTTGTGGACAACACATCCATGAGACACTGGACAAACTTGAGGGAAAGAACAATTGGGAGATAAGAA
Source organism: Silene vulgaris (assembly GCA_036897335.1). Classification (NCBI taxonomy): domain Eukaryota; kingdom Viridiplantae; phylum Streptophyta; class Magnoliopsida; order Caryophyllales; family Caryophyllaceae; genus Silene; species Silene vulgaris. The sequence goes on along the minus strand of JAYMSF010000270.1, from coordinate 5,836 downwards.
GCTGGGAGTCTAGGAAGCATAAGAAGCAAAATATCAAAAACTAAGTGTTTGCGGTCATGTGATCCTGTCAAAAGAGAATCTTCCAGGACCACCTCGCTAAAAATTTTAAGTTTCGCTTCGCTATCTTCATCAGAGGAGCTTGCTCTGCGACTCTTCTTATGCTTTTTGCTAGAGGTTAAGCTTGAGGAACAATTAGCGTCTTGCAATACCGTGTCTGGTAAGAGCATGTTGACTAGGAGAGGCCAGATACAATGAACTCGTGGCTGACAAAATGTAGACTCCTGCATTTGTTTTTGTAAAAAAAAAAAAAAAGAAAAGAACAATCAGATAGGATTAAAATCAACTTATTTAAGTAATCTAAACCATAACCTAAGCTTATCTTTCCCTCTAATTCTCTGTTAAATGGATGACATGGACTGATGGGCTGGCTATTAGTCTACTGACATGGATCATTTCATGTTATTTGCTATAGTAGGCGGTATAATGCCTCAACTCTTCAGTTCCACGTTTAAACCTTCGTAAGAATTCAACTGCCCCTGCAGTCCTAACTCTTCCCATAATCCCATTTCGTCTTCTTTATTTAATGCCCTCTTAACCCTATCTCACCATGTAATTTCTCGCGTTTGCTCTACATTTAAGGTATGCATGCAATCTTTTTCTTTATTTAAATTGTTCTCTCACTACTTTATTTTGTTTATGTGTATTAATTACAATCATTTTTATCTTACAATTTCTCTTGCTTTTGTTCTTTATGATTAAATTCTGCCAAATACGATGAAATTATGCTAAAAGTTTGGAGCTTTTGTGTTCAATTATGTTAAACGGTGATATAAATGTGATTAGTGATTTTGTGATGTCTTATTATTGCAGAAAATGAAGGATTTTATGTTAAAAATGAATATAGAGGTGAAAATGTTGATGTTCCTGTAGATGATATAGATAGATGCTTACTAATTGACATTATCAATGATCTATACAATGAGGCAGAAAAGTATGGGGTTACTCTGCCTAAGCAACCATCATTAAGCTAAATTAACAAAAAGGATTCTATTCTTTTAGTGGATGATAATGGACTAATGGACATGTTTAGCAGGTGTAATGGAAATAATAAGCTGAGGAGTATTATAGATTTTTATAGGAGGGAGGGGTAATATGGAAGAAAACTAAAAAATTGGAGGGTACATCATAGAAAAACCCAAAAAAAAAAAAATAAAGACATCCGCATCAAGAAAAAAAAAATTTAAAGAGACCGTGACAAAGAAAAAAAAACTAGGAATCACCTTCAAGCACTTAGCAATAGAGGTTAAATGTTCAACAGTGAAAAATCTGCTGGAGCTGAAAGGGCGAGGCAAAAGAGGACCGAAAGTTTCACTGTCAGTAGCTATCTTTTCTCGAACTCTCAGTGCTAGAAGCAAAGCATCAGGGTTTCCAGAATCAGTTGCTCCATTAAACCATTCTCGAACTCCCGGGATATCAAGAATATGCTTCAGTACAGCTTCTTTGGGCAGCTGAAAAAGAAGATAATGTCTTAATATATTTAATCCACAATTTAGATGGTCGCGGCTAAATTCTACGGGTTCAGTGTCAAACACTGATCACCAAGAAGAAGATTAATTGAAGAAATTTATAACAGAAAAAACAAAAACAGAAACTTTTTCTGACGTTCATAAGCTGTTATGCTGAGTAACACAGGTAGATAATAGCTACATAATATTTATTAAAGATGTTGGAGATCCTCAAACTAAAATATGGGGATGGAATATCTCACCATCTCAATCAAGTCCCAAAGGACTGCAACAGCTGGTTCTTGCAAGTATCGTTTTTTTGATGCCAGTGAAATAAGAAGACTTGTAACTTCTTTAATTAATGGAGTATTTCTATTACAATCCCACTGTTCCTTTAGTCTTCTAGATCTTACAACGGCACCATAGGCAAAGAGACGACCCAATAGAACATCCCTTGCCTCCTGCAACAAAGCAAAGCGAACAAAAAATTAAGCTTTACAATAACACAACAAAAATATAGTCAGAGGATGACATTAAACTTTAAAAGCAGATTTCCTACCTGGCCTTTCATTGAAGAAGTGACTTCCAATAAATCATCTACCAGCTTTATCACTGAATCAAGTCTAACTGTCATGTTTGTGCCGAGCAAAATAGTCAAGCCTAAAGCAAACCCTTGCCTTGCACACTGAAACAACAAAATCAAATTATTCGTAGGTCATGGAAGTGTGAAAATCGATTAATGCAAGCTCAGCAACAGGAGGAAACAAAAAAAAATACTTCATGTTGATGATCAGCCAACATGAAGATAAACACAGCCACCAAATTAAACAGTGCAGTTTGAATTTGAGCATAACCATTTTCCATTAACCAATAACCTCAATTATACAACACCCGACAAAGAGAGCCCAAAAAGACACTTCAATGCCAATACTGGATTTCACATGTAAGCTACATTATTTGATCTTCCATTAAAAAGCTCGATAAATAGTTTGAAATAGTTAAAAATTAAAATTCAACCTTCAATCAGAACAAAAGCAATACTTTCAACTTATTATACTCCGTGTGGCAAGGGTTGTTTTAATTAAAGGTAAACAATTGATTGGAACGGAGGGAGTAACATATTTCACAACAGGAGAGAGACGGGTTATACCTCTCTTGACGAAGAAACACCTCGAACAAGCCTCCTAACAGCATACCTAACCGACTCCGCACAATTATCCAAACCATCATCCTTCTCAGCTTCCAACTTCGACCCGCCATTATTCAAACCCTTATTCCCAACTTTTTCAAACGCCCTTTGCACCTCCTTCAACTCCACAGCCAACCTCTCAGCAGCCGCTTCTCGTTTCCCATCATTGCCCGATGCCAAATCACCAAACACATCAATATGAAACACAGGCTGATCATCCCTAACACCCATATCCATCTCCATTTCCTCAGCATCACCTTCCACATTCGCTACCGAATTCACTACAGTTTTAACAGGTTTTAATTCATTAGCTTGGGATTCAACCCGGCGCCGCTCCTTATCTAACATTTTCCTTTTCTTTTTTGTTTCCATGGGTATTTCCCCCTTTTCACCATCATCAATTTTCTCCTCCTGGTTCAATTTTTTCTTCTTCGAATCGATTTTTTCGACAAATTCGGGCCCTTTTACAGCAACCCCATTATCATCAATAGAACTAGTTCCCCTTTTCTTACTCCCCATTACAAACCCTAATTAATACAGAAAACTAATACTAATACTACAACCTGTTACAATTAAACCATACAAATATCAATAATTTAAATTGGAATGCGCCGAAATTAAAGCAAATTAAAGCTAATAAAGCAATAAAAAGATTCGATTATGAAGAAATAGAGAGAGAAAAACTTACAGAATTTGATTTCTAGGGTTTAGGAGGAAGCAGAGAAGGGAGGGCGGAGAGGGTTTTAGGAGGGGTTGAGATATTATTATACGGAGTTCAAGTGTAGTCTAAGTGTGTGCAAGGGTGGCCTCGTTTCACGATTAATGGGGACTATGTTTTACAAACCCTAATTTATATGGGGTCATTTGGTTAATTCTTTTTCTTTTGTAGAAGGGGGGTTATACCATGTGTAGGCACGGTAGACCCGCAAATGGGACAATCGGGACGGTCAGGTTTGGGTCAGGAATTCGGGTTTGGGTTGTAGGGGTTTGCATTAATAAGGAGTGATCTCGTGAATTTGTGACGGTTGAAATAAGTTAATGAGTTGTTGTGATTTGTGAACACTGAAATAGCATGCTTGGTTTAAGATGGTTTTAAATTAAATGTTTATAGATAAACCCCGAAGGGATTATTGCATTCTCATAAAATCATAAGAAACGGCATTACAAACATTTTGAAGCAAAGCAACAGTCCTACCTCTTCTACCTAAAAAACCATGGCACAACATGAGCTAATTCATGTGCCACCTTATTAAAGTGTCTACGAACAAAAGACCAAGAAATCGACTCAAAAAAAATTATGCAAATCTAAAATATTCTTAATAACTAAAAAAACGTCGCTTCGCCCCTGCCTTTTCTTCTTTAGATATTCGATTATTAGTTGACATACACTTTCGATAATCACTTTCCGATGCCCGGCACGCCTCGCTTCCTGAAGTCCTTTGTATACTGCCAGAGCTTCCGCTAAACACGGGTCATACTCTTCTCTAATCTGCTCCGTTATACTTCGCCTCATAATCTCATTCGCATCTCGACACAGAACTCCGAAACTAGTACAGTTCTAATCCCCTCCTTCGACCTTGCATCCACAATCACCTTCATCCAGTTATCCATCGGTTTTTCCCATCCACATGTTCCTTCGCCCCACCCATTCTCGTCCATCACTTACTCTACCCACGTCAACTTCCTTTAATTTGCTCGTTATTCGCTCCCTTAACTCCCCAAGCAACCTCACTGCCCTCTTTACTACCTCACTCATCTGCACATCCTCCCCTTCAAAATCTACCTTATTTCGCGCCTCCCACAAAGCCTAACAAGGCATCATAAACAAAGCTTGATCCTCCTCCTCTCGTCACGATCATTCCGCTTTCACCCACTCTCTCGCCCTCTCAACATCGTACATCCTATTCACCTCTAACCTCACACCATCCCATATCCCACCCAATCCTGCAACCCCGAACATCAATATGTAGGCTCGTTTCTCGTTCAATATGACAAATAGGACAATCTCATCAATGTTTCCAATACGGGAGTTCAAATTTCCTATCGTCGATAAAGCGTCATGACACAATTGACAAAAGAAAATATTGACACGAGGTAGAACCGGGTATTCCATACCTTATTCCAAAGCTTCTTCTCATTTGTGTTGCTCGACGGACCAGCCTCAACGAATTCTCTACCCGTCAGCAATTTGTACGCTGACCGGACAGAGTACACACCATCTTTATCCCCATCCTAGCACCAAATGTCCTCTTCTTGATTATCATTACTACGAATATTTAGCACACTTTAATGTTCAAACGAAAACAACATATTACATACCTTCGATTTATCCCACCTAAAATCATGAGGTCGAAAGAGTTGTGCCACCACCATCAGCTCATCATTACCCCTTCTAGGCGCTTGCAGATAAGATTTAATAATAGTGAAAAATTAACCCATTCGATATTATGCATCATAATTAAGTCTAGTAATAATACTAACATTCTTGCACCTCGTAACATATGCATACAAAACTAGTCATAGGTAATAGTTGATCAAGTTAGGGTCGGGTGCTATTTTGGCGGGTATTGAAAATAACAATTAAAAAAATTCGCTTAAAAAAAAGTCAGGCCTAATTCGTTATGTTCGTGGGTGGTATGGACTTAATAAAGAAGTGTGTGACATCAAATCCATTATTTAAGGGGTTGGTTGTCGGAGTTGAAATTGAATATAATGAATTTGATTTATTCTAATGTTCGAATTGGTTGATGTAATTTGGAACTCGTTTAGATTTCACCCTCCCTTGAAATCTCATAATCATCTTCCCTCCCATGTTTCAAACTCCAATCTCCCTCCGTACGATACTAGAGTGAATTAATCAAACAAAAACCAAGAGGTCGTTTGGTTCAAGTGTTGAAATTGATTAGAATGGAGTGTAATACCATGGAGGTATGGATAAAGATCCTCATACTTGTTTATATTTGTTTTTAAAGAGCTTGTTTCATTGTTTACGTTATAAGGCGAATAAGGGGTCATTTAGTGGTTGGAAACGGAATGAAATGAAATGAAAAACCATAGAAGTATGAGATTAAATTCGGGGAAAGTAGCAAATTACCCCCAAAGGTTTGGGCTTATGTGCAATTTGCCCCCAAACGGTTTAAAA
>JAYMSF010000269.1:0-17928 GCA_036897335.1 Silene vulgaris | reverse complement strand
AAAAGTTCCGATGCCGGGAATCGAACCCGGGTCTCCTGGGTGAAAGCCAGATATCCTAACCGCTGGACGACATCGGAATTGTTGATTATATATACAGTTAATATATCTAACTAGCGTTATATTAAAGCATACTTTACTTTTAACTTTCAAGTGGTTTGAAGTAGGTCAAGAATTGGACTTCCAAGTTCCAAGTCAGGCCCAACTCCCTGATAGGACTCGCATACTCTCTCGATCTCAATTACCCTGTATTTTTTTTTATATTATTTGTTAGATTTTAATCAAAGGTAAACAAATGATTAAGAGAATGGGGTATGTAATTACTTATTATGTATTACACGTCTAACTTTTGCGGTTTACATTAATCTTGGGTTGTTTATTATATGTTCTTCACATTTGAACTCATTATGACACGGTGAGCCGAGATGATCATGAAAGGCGAATTTAAACTTTAAAGGTTTTAATATACGTTCAAGATGACTTATCGAGGCACAATGTCAAAATCACTTGTTGCGAAACATTGAAAGTGAACATTAGATATGGTAACGAAAAGTCGGAATAAATCCCATGTTTCAAATTCGATTGTTAGGAACCATCTTTATTAAGCGTCACTAATGCGGTCGAGATGATTGATCAAATGTGTCAGTGCCAGAGTCCAGGGGGAATTGGAAATGGTGATGACTTGTGGTACATAAACAACATTTTACTCACAAGATCATTTGATTACAGCCATCCTTCTTCCCTTGTCGAGAAAGCTAATGATAATGAAAAAAGACGGAGAAATGACAATTAGCTTCGGAGTAATCAACATATTCATCATCACAGGGCTAAACATCATTTTTCGTCAACCTCAGAAGATTGTCTCCTTTACATGATTACACTATTACAGCCATCCTTCTTCCGTTATTAAAAGGTGAGCGATGAAGGAAAAGGCGGAGAAATTACAGAAGCTTAACTACTTAAAAGAGAAAGAGGAATACCATATAACACAACCACCACCAGTGCCTTTTGTCATCTCTTCTATCTACAGAATTGTTTGCGGTAACGCCTAAAGATAGCCGGGTATTACTTCCACCACCAGGGTATACACAGCCATTGTAACCTGTGTTACACTGAGTTAGTCTCAAGCTAATACTAATGAAGCATAAGATAAACAAACATCATCTATTCCTTACAAACGTAGAACGGTTCAATGTAACGAGCAAATTCAATATGTCAACAGCAGTGGCGAAGCATGGATACGAAGTTAGGGGTGGCTAAAATGTAGTTTAAATTTTTGAAAAGGGGGCCAAAAAGTAATACCACAAGGCAAACTCGAAAAGAATTCGCAAATTTTAACTAAAGCTTGCGGATTATTCATTGTCTAGCGGGGCGAGCACCCCTACCAGCCCCTCAGATCCACCAGTGGAGCCGACAATATTTCCTAACTTGGACTGCCCAAAACCAGATAGAGTTGGTGACAAAACCAGGAAAATCGATAACTGACGACCTAAGTTGTTCCACTTAAACCCGAATCCCGACTCGAGGTGACCCATGATTCCATGAATTGACACTGACCAGGCACGATTAACGAAGTGACGCTAAATAAAGTCAGTGAAGCAATAATAATCATCTTACTAGGATTAGTATCTGTAACGGTAGCAGTCTGAAGGAAATCACAGCTCAACGGATTCCTGCTAGTCGTCTGGTAGTACACATTCATTGCATATGCAGCATGTGACGCGACAGTGTTGGGGTCAAAGCAGGGCCCACCAGGCTGTATTTTGCTGCAGTCAGCGCCATGGCCGCAAGCATAGTCAAGATTGGCTTGCAATTGAGCATCTGAGACGCCTTGCTTTGGTACACACCAACCCCCTTGAGTTGGCTTTGGAGATGGAGTTGCTGGTGTAGTAGACGGGGTTGGAGTTGTAGACGGAGTGGATGGACTTGTCGAGGGCGTCGATGGAGTTGTGGAGGGGGCCTACAAGATGATGACCAATCAGCATTCATAGTTCAACAAGACAAACTGTGGTAAGACGGTCTTCCAATAAGACGGTTAGGAAAACTTGGTGAAAATAAGTTATTACAAAACTGAACATATAGGTGATATTGATACTTACGCGACATTTGACTGCAATGAATCGATTCAATTAATACTTACGCGACAATTGAAGTACAATGTCTTACCTGGCTGCTACTCTTGGAGAGGCCAACATCATATGCCATCGATAAGTCAGGCTTAAAGAGACCAAATGACCTCTCAGAGGTTGGGCCAGGCTTCAGGTCCTCATCATAAAGCGCAAAAATGTAAGTATCAACAGATTTCCCGGGCATAAGTGGGGTTCCGACCATAGACCTAAGGTGGTTAATCAAGCCTCCATTGTAAGCCTTAGCGTTCTCTACACTAGTTCCCACTTCGTTGCTGTCTCCATCATATGCCCACCCAGTCTCAGCAACCACTATTTCGACGTCCTTGTATCCCATTGCATTCAGTGCCGAATGTACTGCATCAACCTGAGAAAGTCTCTAGCTGTTAACCAAACATGACGGTCATCATGGAATTCTATGTTATTCAGATGGAAACTTGCGACTGAATATCAGTCTGAAGTCTGAATTTACATTCACAAGATATCAGGATTCAGAATGTTCACTTCTTAGATGCACTACTGCAGAAAATGAAAAATGTAGTATGCTATCTCAAACAGTAAGAAAACCTCTATTTACCGAGAAAATGATCTTAGAAAGTTCAAACTGTCATACCGAATTATTCCGACAGCAATACATAAAATTAGGCTCTCTCATTTTTATTTTACTCAAACACTGCTTGAAGTATCAAGAATGCTTCATTAAGAATCGTTACGTTTAGTAAAAAGGGAGCGACGCTGTAAATTATCTGACACATGTGCCAGGGGAAAAGGGAAAAAGGAAAATCAGAGTAACAGATGACATGATGGAAAAGGTTTTCATTTTTCAAACTACCTTTCACACTTTTCACAATAATGCATACATAGTACTAGTACGAGTGGTATTTTCCACTCTTGTAGCCCCATGATGCAAAATCGGCCCTGTGTTCATTGCACAAATCACTTGGACAGCCTGTAATCAACCTTAACCAGGACACATCTTAATTAACAGATGGTCCGTCCAATCAATAAGGGGAATAAATTGATGCATTCAATAAGGGGATATGGGCCATGGGGGTGGTCGGATATACCTAGTCTTATCAGTATGTTAACAACATAAAGAGGTAGTTCCGAATTACCCAATTTCCAAAATAAACATTGCATTGTTGCATTGAATGATCGCTACTCCGCACTTCACATTAAAATGAAGCGCAGTCAATATCAACTAACCAATTTATCAAAAACTAAGTTATAAGCAGAATAACTTGCCTGGGCATCGAACATGTTCATATACTTGATATTAGTCCCTGAGTCGACCCGCCCTGCATTAGGCTGAAAAAGGCAAAATGCCAGTGTTTCAGGCCTCGGGTCACTCTGGTAAGCGAAAAATGGATACGGGTTAATAGTCAAGGGCGACCCATTTGCCTTTAAGAAGTCAAGCAAACTTTTCATAGTGGCTCCATATGATGAGTTAAATGCACCACTTGAAGGTGGGTCGGATTGACCCAACACTGCCATTGAATTGACTGTTGAGACCTTGATCTTGCCTCCAAGCTGCGCACCGTTTAGGGAATTTTGGATATTCTGCATCGCCGGTACTAGCTGGGTGATCAGATTCTGGTCTCCTGAATTTCAACATTGTCTCCATAAAGTCATGATCTAAAATTCTAAAGGCCTTTCTTTCTAAATTCAAATGTAATACTCCATAGTAAGATTAACAGCGCTGATATTCCCGAATCTGGTGCTTTATAATTCACTGTATTAATACAATAATTGCATATGGAATTCCAAGATCACACTTTTCCTCTTTTTCTTCCTTTTCCCTTTCAAATCTATAGTACTTAATTGAGTAACAGAGAACAAATTAGCTTTAAATTACACGCAAAAGATTAGTCAATTTGGATCATCAAAATAATAAGATCATCATAGAATAAAGTAGTTTTCGAAAATATTCTAAAGTTTCCACCTTTCTTTATTCCAACCATTACATAATTAATAATTAATCAGATTAACTCTTACAAACCCAACAACAACTACACCATAAACCTAATGCCTGACAACCTCAACGACTCCCGCAAATTGCAGAGTAAAAAGGTTCGGATGTACGCAGCCTCATCCAGTATTAGCAACCCACCGAAATTTCACAGAACCTATTTAACAACATCTCACTTTTCTTGACTCCTACTCCTCCTCTTCGGTCCAATTCACTACATTTTTCAAATTCCCCCTCACCTATTCGACCAAATGCAGTGAATTGAACCGAACAGAAAAGTAACTCTGGGCACACGTTAATAAGCTAATTAAAGAAAGGTTGTTAGAATATATCATGAAAAATTGATTTACAATCTCATATTTACCATAATTAGTGAAACAATCTTGAAAATCATTCTCTAATCAGCTTATTAACATGTACCCTTGTTGCACACGTCAGAAAAACCGTTACTCTAAAAAGTAATGATGATAAAAAGTTACAGCAAAATGAAGAAAGAAGACCTGAGGTAATGACTTCATTGCCAACAGTAATGAGGATAATATTACTAGCAGGATAAAAAGGAATAACATTAGAAGCAACCCATTGACCGGCATGATTCGGGTCAGTTGCAAGTGCAGGTATATCTCCATTTGCTGCTCCTATTACAATGCCTATTCCAGTGTTTGCTAAAGCCTGTATCATTGCCGGGTCTGCCCCGTATAGCCTTACTTTCGATATTGTTGTCGATTTTAGCAGCTTTACTGTGGCTTCTGGTGGCGGTAGGTTGTCTGCCACCTGTCCATAGTTCACTCCTAAGAAAGATTGAGCTTCTGCAAGGATGTACACATGTCATTTACTGCCTCCGTTAGTTTACCTTTGATCAAAATACTCCTCAGCAAGAATATAAACGGTAAGCAAATGACCGAGACAAATGTAGTACCTGATTATAGTCAATAATCTAATACTAGAAGGGAAGATCATCTTTCGTATAATTGTGTCTCATCTCCTGTCCGATGATATACTAATTTTTCGACCCATCATACAACACTGTATACTATTCCCATCATTTTCAAGATAGTAGGACAGGAGATGAGACATGATTCACAACATTTTTTATTAAAACTATACTGTATAGAAATTTAGAGTACTTAACGAGACTTATTGTGTAAGACGTCCATCTATATATATAAACAGTCATTTAAGATAATAAGAAATGAGTATTTAACCAACAAAAGGACCTTCTCATGCTACACCGCATGAGACGGTCTTATTCTATAATTTGTGACTTACCAATAGAAAGGAGAAATGATGAGATGAGAAAGACAATAAAAGGAAGGCAAAAGTGAGGAAGCTTTACTGCCATGGCTCCTGTTATGCAACAATATGAGCTAACTTTGGTTAATTGGTTGAGGTAGTTAATATATATGATTATGATATGTGATATTACGATGTGAAAGGAGAAAGGTGGTGATAATTGTAGGTATAACTAATCAAAATGTTTTTATTTAATAAAAAAAGAAGAGAAAATAGTTGGAAAAGGAAAGAATATATGCTATGAGTGTAAGGGAGTTTGGAGTATACTACTGGTTTGTTTGGATTCAACAATGCCATGTTATCAAAGAGGAGGTGGGTGGATGATTTAACGTAGTTGAGCTTGATTGACAGCTTGGCTCCACGTCGGCTGAGATTACCTCATGTCGGGCTCCTATAATAACAAGACTTAAAAGGGACTCCAAAGTCTACTGTCCCCAAGTCTTTTGTCGGCCTACTCTCAGCTATTTCACCTCTTAACCACAATTTCTTGTGTCTAATTTATCCGTCTTAAACCACTATTTCATTTTAAACAAGAATTTGTGGTCAATCAATTTGTTAAAAATGAAGAATCCGCTACACAACCGTTAAAAGAACTTGTTTAGTCGGTACATTTAAATGTAATGTTAATTAAATCCTCAAATTTTAATACGTGTGTGGCTTTCGAGACGGACATGTTAAGTACCATTATTTAAATTGCATCATTGATTCGTGTAAGTACGTCAAGTATTTAAATTGCGTCACTTAATTAACAGAAGGCTTGATGCATCTAATATCGAAAGCGGCCTTTCTCAACCCAAAAACACAAATATTGGATCATACAAAGTGGAGTATACAACTAAACAATGTTGACGAGTAACAGAAAATGGGGTCTCCTTGCGATTTCACCAACCGCACAATTTTCTACAAAGTACTTCTACTAATTTTCCACAAAGAAACTTGATCCGACATGACCCACAATTCCACAAACTACTACAGGTCGAAGACTTAGACCACATACTTCCAAAGACTTGGAGCAAGACGAGTCAATTTTTAATACTTTTGCAGACTTCCATACCGATGATGTGGTATGAAAGTCTGCTAAAGTCTTGAGACAGCTTCTACGACTCGGTTAACCGAACTGCTTTTCCAGACGATGTGGTTAACTGAACTACAGAAAATACTGATAAACGGCTAATTCAGTTCAGTTTTGCAGTTCAATCCTCTGCCACTATTCAGAAGGCAGCACAACATAAAGACAGCGGGAACGAGATAAAAGAACAAAGAAAGTCCTCATATAGATGTGGAACAAGGACATACAAATACAAATTATGAATTCATACAAGACTGATCCTGGGATCCCCATGACACGACAGTCATACAAACTGCATATAACGACAGAAGGACGAATAAAAGAATATAAGAAGAAAAGGAACACCAGATACAAAACTATATTGTGTTAAACAAACTGATAATAATTAAGCGAAGAGGCCAGACGTAGGAATATGCACTTCTTAGCCTTGACCAGAAAAATTAGATAAGATAGTAATCGTAGTATAAATTCAAGAAAAACCTAAATCCTCGTTTGAAGATTATGTTATGCGCCTGAGTGAGAAACTGGAGTGGTCACAAATTGACCATCCTTGAATATGTGAAGGTACTGCTGTGGCAGAGAATGCTCTCCCTACAATTTAACAAACCAAAACCAGAGGTCAGCAACATTTGCAATGGCCTCGGGAAAAGAATTCTAGCACTCCGATTCTCTAACATGGGTATGATACTAGGAAGGAAAAAAAAAGTAAGCTATTGGATGGATGATAATTCAGTGTTTCAGTCCATCGCAATTTTTCTACAAGCCTCGGGGAAATAATTCTAGCACTCCGAGTTTCTAACATGGGTATGATACTTGAAGGAAAAAAAAAAGTAAGCTATTGGATGGATGATAAATTCAGTGTTTCAGTCCATCGCAATTTTTCTACAAGCCTCGGGGAAAGAATTCTAGCACTCCGATACTTCAACATGGGTATGGTACTTAAGACATTTTAAACCCAAGTACATGAATTTTTTCCTAAAATAAACCGAATCAGACACTTGGAACCCCACCTGTACTGCGGATACTTCTAACTGAATATGACTAAGAGAGATACTTGATGGGCCGCTCCAACAAACTCATTAGCAAAGTGCAAGTTTCAACCTCTTCCTTTTACATCACCACCCCCAAAACCCCTTAATTTGAACCAACAAGTTTTAGAAATATGATGCACGTAAAAGAACTGCTATGCAATACAAAGTCACTAGTTATGACCATGTTACATACCCAATCACCATCGACATCGGAAGCAGGTACCATCACGTTGACTTCACTTGATTTGGCTGTAGTTATAGACGTCTCTAAAGAATCTTTGCTCAAGTATAACTGACATCCAGCTGTATTATCAACAGAGATTGTTGGAGCTGAGCCCTAAAATCAAAGCTGCCAAGTTAGGGCATGAATGCTAGTAAAGTCTAAGGAGGCTGTTCTTAGCAATTCGCCACAGTACCTGACACTGCACTTGAACACTGTTACAATTCACAATCTCACAGGCTGCAACAACATCCTGTTTCAGGAGTCATGACGTGAGGTAAGTCAACAGCGCCTTTTCATATATGTTTAGAAAGAATTAGAATTGTGCTCCACCACATACCTGGAATAAAATTCCCATTTTTGTGCATTTATCAATCGTGATATTGTTAACTTTTCCTGCAATAAAGAAACAATCATGAGGATCGAGTGCAGGTTGCAAATGAAACTAACAAGCCGAGAAACAAAAAAGAAAGAGTATACAGCTACAACAAGATATAAACAAACCTTTTATCTGTAAAACGGAATCCTTACATCCAAAAACATAAACAGATTGCTTTGAGTCACAGTCATCTATGACCATATCCTTCTTTCCAATTTGATTTTCAACAGCCCACCTATCCAAAACGACAGGAATTTGAAGTATCTTCAGTCACCAAAGTTTATAAGAGAGTAAGACATAAAAATCAACGAAATTTTGGAATACTCACTTTCGACCCATCTGAAGCTCCAGCTTAGGAGGCCCTGTTTTGGAAATTGCTAGAGAACGAACCTGTGGCTCCTTCTCCACCACAGGAACAACACCACTACGGTCAGCACGATTCTTAGTCTTCATGTCATCAGTAACCTTTCTCAGGCCTATGGACAAGATAGTGAGACAACCAACATTGCAAATAACACTCAAAGCGATTACAAAAGGCAGATTAAGTGACTACCTGATGTAAGCTCCCCACCAGAACTGATCTCATTGAACACAGCAGACATCCCTTTCTTTGGTTGAGATGATGAAGGTTTAGGAGAATCACTTGAGAAGAGTGCAGCAGAGGGAGCAGGAGGTGGCGCAGGTGCAGCAGAGACTGTTGCTTTGCCAGATGTATCCCAAACGGGTCCCAGTGGGTAGTAAGTCTTAACATATTCCCTCAAACCAGGCAAATATACCTCTTTCATAGCCTTGGCCCACTCTGCATGATTGGGGTCCTTGTTTTTGTACTCTATCAGAACCTAGGCAATGCAAGACATTTAATCCTTTGTTGTCAAATACTTTGCACTGCAGATTGTTCAAATGGTAGACACTTCAAGCATTACAAGACTGAAATGAGAAATATGAAGCTATTCAAGATTGCATAACCATCACATGTTTACCTTTCAGTCATAATAGAACTCAATCAGCACGAATTAGCCTGTACTCTATTTAGAATATGAGTTCTCATTCTGAAATAGCAGAAAATTTAACTAAAAACATAATTTGTCATTCACACCTTAAAAAGTCGTTCCTCTGATTCACGGTATAAGATGTTTAATTTGTTTTGGTTTCCTATCATAAATAATTCCTATCAAGGCATAAGGAGGAGAAGACGGTGACTGGAAAATGAGAGAAACAATGATAGGAGTCAGAATTTTTCCCTCTGATTATACTAGTTGCAATAAATCCTAAAAAAAAAAAAAAAAAAAAACACCAACTTTCATCGTAATATTCATGAATTATTAGGCTAAAACATCATATAATTTAAACCGGAGGGAGTAAATTCAGGAAAACTGATGTCAATCTTTTTCCCTTGATCATACTACTTGCACTATTCATGAATTAGGCTAACACATCATACAATTTAAACCAGAGGGGAGTAAAAGTATATTTCTGAAATAAGCTGAAGATATAAGACATCTTCCTGAAGAATATGTTCGGGTCATGCTCATGCTAAGGATGATTGAACCTATCTGTGTCAACTTACCCTAGATAGCTTATACAACATCTCTCATTTAGTTTGAAAAATCAATTTAAAATTACTCGCTCACAGAATTGTCATCATCATAAGGGAAAGGTGTCAACACGAAACAGTAATTTCAATACCTTGTTATTATAAAATTCAGCCATTTGCCAGCTTTCTTCAACATGCGCTATAGGCATGCTCATGCCTATCATTAAAACAATCAATCAACTTTTCAGCAAGCAAGAACAAGAAACTATCAAAACAATTCACCGTTACAGGGTTGGTGAAGGAAAAAGAACGCACCGCAGTCTTTGCCAGTAAACGCAACCCATGCCAAAGCAGAAAGACTGTCTGCAACTGATTTCTGATGGTTGAAAAACTCTGAGCGCTTTCCTTCAGTCAAGGCAGTAGCTTTCCTGATTACTTCGTTAACTGGTTTTAGAAATTCAGCCATCCCGTTCATGTCAGGCTTCTGAAAAAGTTAAGATACATTTAGTATATCAAACATTACACGGGCAATAATTTCAGCATAAAATCCACTAGTATCGGGTGAAATCACATCCCTTTTGTGATAAAGTTAGCACAACAAATATTTAAGAGATTATGTCAATCACCATCAACCTTCGACCAATTTAAAGGTCTAAAATTTGAACCTCGTGCATTTAAAATACTGAAATTAGAATAGGATTGCACTGTCAAGAAAGAAGTTAAAGAAATGAACTTCTAATCTAGTCAACCATCTAAGAGCACTTACCTCCAATAATTCTAGCCTTACACAGCCATTAAATTGATAACTACTTATATTTGTTTGACGCAACAAGCTGTAAAAATTCTGGCGCTTTAGTGATTATACATTCATAGCGCAACAAAGTCGTGCCAAGTATGAATCAGATCAACCTTTCACCAATATAGATTTATACTTCTGTTGGATTCCACACCAGCATTATCCTTTCTTATAAAAAAAAAATCAGGCGCGCTACTTTACTAAATCAAGATTTCTATCAATCAAATATCCTCACATTTCAGCATGAACTAGCAGAAACCTATCAAATCGCAACCGTGTAAGATCACATTATTAGAAACACCACAACCTCCTCATCTCCTACCTCAAATCAATGCTACACATTTCACCGTAACTCGTACAAATTATAATCATCATATCATGATTCCTACCAGTCAATTCTCGATTCTGCTCAAATTGCAGCTTTAATTAGCAATAAAATATCGAATCACAATCGTATAAAATCACATTATTTAGGATCACCACAACCTCCTCATCTCCTACCTCAAATAAATGCTACACATTTCACCGTAACTCATACAAATGTATAATCATCATATCATGATTTCTACCAGTCAATTCTCGATTCTGCTCAAATTGCAGCTTTAATTAGCAAGAAAATATCGAATCGCAATCGTATAATATCACATTATCTAGGATCACCATAACCTCATCATCTCCTACCTCAAATCAATGCTATACATTTCAAAATTTCATCGCAAAAATCGTAAAAACAACGAAATCACGAAATTCAAACAGAAAACAATTCCGATAATTTCACAAATCACCTGAGTATGTTTAACTCTAACGAGAAGATCGCGCAAAGCAGAGAACGCCTCCTTAAGAACATCAGAAGCTTCTAGAACCTCTCCGCCAATCTTCTCCGCGATCGCCGAAACCCTACCAACGCGACTCACCATGAAATCATCAAACGCAGCGATTGCCGGATCAGACGCCGCTGCCACGTCATCACCACCGGAGAAATTGAAATCACGTGACCGCGGTGCGGCGGAGGAAAGTGACTCTAGCCTCGTAACCGCCTTCTCTAACCTCGATAACAGTTCCGCCTCCATTGTTGTTGTTTGTTGTTTCTCTCTCTAGAATAATGGAGATATTATTATATTATTAAATTATTATTTTAATAATAAAATAAGGTAGACATTGTTGTGTGAGGATTGGAGGTTATAATGTCTGTGTGATGGAGAAAAAATGAAGAAAGAGGGAGGAGAAATTTGTTGTTCGTCAGTTAGTAGAAATTTTAGGCGGGGGAATTTTTAGATGGACAAACTTATCACTGGTCCGTCGTAGTCTAGTTGGTTAGGATAGTCGGCTTTCAAACCGAGAAACCCGGGTTCAAGTCTCGACGACGGAAGGTTTTTTTTTTTTTTCTTTTTGTAAATTTAATTGCAATTTATCTTCACATATATAGCTAAAGTTTGTGCTAATTTCCTATTTATTGAGTTGAGTTTAGAATTATTTATCACTTTGGTCTATTTATGAAATTTTTTTATTACTTTAAATTTAGAGGTGGCAATCAGATCACTCTAGTTGGTTATGAATTAGGTTAAAAGTTAAAACGAGTCGGGTCGTATTGTGTCATCCAAAGGGTTGAGTAAACATCGGCTTACAAGTCGAGTCCGATGGGCTCAAGTCGGGATCGGGTTAGAACAAAAAGGCTTACTATAGGTTATCATTTTTAACTACGGGTCGGGTCGGGTCGAGTTAGTGTAGGTTTAACAAGATTTTGGGTTCTATCGGTTAGGGTTCCGGGCTGTTCGGGTTGGGTATGCTTTTGCCAGCTCTACTCTAAATTAGTCGCCATTATATGTGTTAGTGAAAGCTGAAATCAACGTGGCCCGGAAATAACCTCGTAGCTATTATGAGTACATAAGTTTTGTACTGAATTGCTGAGTCGTAATGGACTAGTGATCCACCAAGGAATAAGCATGGCACACAAAGAGCACACGAGAATTGCTCGCCGTATGAGCGTATCTATTTAGGAAAACACTTTTTATATGAACGTATTTACAGGGATCATTCACTAAGAACACTTCTGAGTTCTAACTACAGACCTATCAATGACGGATAGAGTTGAAGTAAGCCGAAGAAAGCTGCCTAGTGAGGAGAATAAGTGAAAATGATACTGCAACCACCTTCTGGTATGTATATTGAACTAACAAATTAAGATATACGGGTTTTTGCTCATCTTTAGTAGATATACAAACTCGTCTCTTGCAGATCATCATCTTGCAATGTCCTTGATTGGGTAACAGATCTTGATTGTCGAGGATCCAATAGTAGCTTCCTGACGAGTAGTAGATCGATCCTGCAAATTGTAAAGCTTAACATAGTTAGACATCCTCTTTTAACTGATCAGTCAGGCTGGTGCGGATGTCAGTATGTCACTGTTGCATCCGTCATAAATTGGGCTGTCGACAGACAGAATCAGTTTTACTGGTTCTAGACAAGCCAGTGAGTATTTTGCTTCCTGAGTTCATATTAATGGTACCGACGAGCTTAAATTATAGATTTAACATTTTAGGGAAATCATGCCTTCCTTTCTTTGTGTTGACGAGGAAGAATTGCCCTACAGAATTGTGGCAGTTTCCTTCGGGATATTGAAGGTAAATTAACGGCAGACCCCTCTCAAGTTCTCTTTAATTTGCAAATCCAGGGTTTAGGAAAATTAGGCTCACTTCGTAACGCTCTTTTAGAGATGACAACCTTTAACACGCACACCAACCAATTTTAGTTTAGGAAAATTAGGCAGTAAAAGGACTTACAGTGCGGAAGGGAAATTCATCAGCTTCAAGCATATGCACAATCTGACCCATCTTAGGCCGCTTACTGGCATCCAGATCTATACACCGAAGGCAGACCAGCAACACCCGTTTCAGTGCCCTTGACGAGGGTTTTTCAGCTATCGTAGGGTCCACCATCTCTTCTCCATGTCGATTTGCTACCATTCCCTTAAACCAATCAACCAAGTTCATCTAAAACAAACACAAACAGGATTAAATGATTACGAAGTACAGTAACAGATATCAAGAACTAGTTATCAGAAAGCAAGAACAGCAAACCAACCTCGCCGGGTGGTTTGGAGTAATCAACTGGGCATCTGCCTGTGATTAATTCCATTAGGAGAACACCAAAACTGTAAACATCACTTCCCTCGTTTAGCATGCCAGTACTTGCATACTCTGGAGAGACATACCTGCATAATAAGACCTTGGATCAGCTGGTAATTAAGGTTATTGTCAATTGGTAAGATCATTCCTATGCTGGAAGGATTATAATCGGTCATTTTCCCTTCCCTCCGATTCCTCCCACTCAGTTTTGCTAACCAAACAAAACTGAGTATTAATTATCGGTTGTCGCAGCCTAATCTCACTAAATGCGGTCACTATAGACTTAAAGCGCGGTAAAATGTGGTCGCAATAAACTCCAACATTTACAGGTCTATACGATCTATTATCGGTGTTGCGGCCAATATTTAGACTATGCAAAGAGTTAAAGAGTTTTGTCATTTGTTATGGAGATACTTTAGCATAATTTCAAATCGGATCATTTTCAGGTAGTCGTATAGAGATATATTCTGGTTGTTGTAACCGGCTGACCAGGTCCTATTTCCGGTTATTGTATTAGGTCAGTTTAGTACTCCGTATTAAGCATACCACCAGTAAAGTAAAACAAGTCTGTAAATTCATCACACTCAATTAGCGGAAAGAAAATAAGAAAAGACAAACCCAAATGTTCCCATGACTCTTGTAGTCACATAGCTGGCTTCCGAGCCCAAGAGCTTGGCTAGTCCAAAGTCAGATACTTTGGCATTCCAGTTTTTGTCAAGAAGGATGTTACTGGACTTGACATCACGGTGAACAACTTTGGGTTCTAGCCCCTCGTGCAAGTACGCCAACCTATTAGAGATATGTATTACATACAGATTAAAAAAACTAGCCAAGGAGTATCAATTATCAGTGAAGCCACATTTTTTATATATTTGCATATCAAATTGAAGATTTGAGGCCAATGAATCGCAATCGAGGTCTATGACTTGTTGCATGTAAATTATTAGCAGCATCCACAACTAGTATAAACCAGCTCCAAAAGATAAAATTCGTAAGCCTCACAGAACGAAAGATGGGATTCTTGAGTAAGCAAGGGACAAGAGTTACCCTTTAGCAGTTCCAATGGCAATCTTGATACGGACATCCCATGTCAGTGGGCTACCAGGCCGAACATCTCCATGCAACCATTGTTCTAGATTCCCATTATCCACATATTCATACACAAGCATCCTGCAGAATTGCACCACGACACCAATACTTAGTAATCAACATCAACATCAACTGAGTATACAGGCCTAATGGGCAATAAGAAAATAAGCCGCACCTCTGAACGCCATCTGCACAGTAACCAACAAGTCCAACCAGGTTTTTGTGCCTCACTTTTCCAATGGCTTCCACTTCCACTTCAAATTCCTTTTCCGCCTGCCCCCTACATAAGCATTTGGTCGATTATGAGACAGTCTTACAAGTACAACCAACCCAAAACTTCTGTAATTCTCAGTTAATAATATGGTTAGTTAATGCGTCTCATGGGTATACGACCGTCTAATATGAGATTTAGCGTTTCACAGATACTTGCATTCTAATTATCCGGTCGTAATTCACGAATAGCCTTTTTCACTTTATCACCCCACATTGATCTATAACATGAACTCAGCTGAGCTCACAAGAGAAAGCAAGTATCAATAAATGCTAGTACTAGCTCAAGTTACAGCAACTTTGAGCATCCTGTCATAAATGAAATCTCACTTGAAAATCATCAAAACATGAAAGCTTTAAAACTTGGATCTTATTTTCTGAATCATGTCAAAAAGTCATGTTTGAAAAAATCCAATGTATAATTGTGCACTCATTTACATACACGCTCGACATTACGCTAAATTAGTCGCCTAATCTCGATTAAACGGGAATTTCTCCCACATTCTCAAAAGTTAAGCCCTTAGCTAAATAAAGTAGGAGATAGCTCTCACTAGGACCACATATAATCATTAATCACATCTAGGAGAACAATTAAAAGAAAGTAAATCCTGTCAAAAGAGGACAAAGCAAAAGCTTCCAAAGGACATAAAACCATATGATTAAAATGAGAAAAAGGGATTAAAGAATTCATTGAGCATTTTACTTTCACAAAACAAAAGATAAACATTCCTATAACTTACCTATATTAGAATTAGAATATGATGATGATCGGAAAAAGCGATTAAAGAGTTCATTGAGCATTCTACTTTCTCAATACAAACATTCCTTCCGTCCCAATCATTTGTTTACCATTTTAATCTTTGTGAAAGGTATCGTAATCAAAGTTGAAAGACGGAGAGAGTGCTAATACTATATTAATCAACCTATTTTTTGTAACATCCCTATTGGAATATGCAATCAAGTACTGACACATGCGCTCGAATTTTCCACCTTAGATCTAAACAAAGCAATACAATACTCATCAAGATCATGACTTTTTAGCACAAAACATGTAAATAATTATCCACAATTCACACACTAAATCAATAAAGAGGACAGAACAATTATAAGTCATCATCAAATTTCAGTATCATGCATTCTGAGATAGCTTGATTTCTTCATAAACAAAAATTGCTACTCCTTTTTAGCATCATAAACTAAATTTAGCTAAACCAAGAAAAACATAAGAATGTAGGTTTAAGGACTGTTTCATTAATACTCGCCACTTAATTTGAAACATTTCTAGCAATCGCATCACTTCATAATCTCCCTTCCAACAAAGATATACTCGCGACTTAATTTGAAACATTTCTAGTAATGCCATCACTTCCTAATCTCCCTTCCAACAAAGATTGCATTTTTTCGATAATTAATTAACAAAATCAAAATTTGGGAATGACAATGCAACCTAATTAATGAGTAAAACAAGTAAACAATTCACAAAATTAACATGATCCCAACCCAATTAACCTAAATATACTACCCATATAATACTGCATCTTATGGGTCGGTCTCATTATAATCTTATTATAAAACCGTCTCATACAAGAATCTGTAAACCTAATCCACAACAAGACATTAAATAATTCAATTGATCTATTGTGAGACAATCTCATGTCAATGTAATATGATCCCAACCCAATTACTCATTTATAAGCTTATTATAAAACCGTCTCATACGAGAATCTGTAAACATAATCCACACCACAAGACATTAAAATAATTCAATTAGTCTATTATGAGAGTAATGAGACAATCTCATTCCATATGATCCGAACCCAATTACTCATAATAATTGTATACGAGTATAAGACCGTCTCATACAAGAATTTATAAACAAACCTGTTATTAAGCAGATTCTTAACAGCAACAAAAGAGCCATCCTCAAGAACACCCTTATAAACAACACCATAACCACCTTCACCAATCACATTCTCCACAGAAAACCCGGCTGTCGCCGTCTCAAGCTCTTTCAAACTGTACCATCTCCCCCAACCAATATTCGCCACCTCGGCCGCCGCTGTCGAAGATGACCCCACTGACAACTTACTTGAAGAGCAAGCATCACTACTACTCTCCCCTGATTTCTCCTCCTTTACTCCATCAACTAATATCCCAATTTTCTCAATTTTATTACTTTCCTTTACATTGTTTTCCTCAATTTTCTTCTTTTTTATCTCATTTTGTTCATTAAATAAGGGAATAACACCTGAATTATGCCTTAATAAACCCGGGTTTCGATTTCGAGTACCCACATTGTCTTTCCTCTTGATCAGACAAAAACAAAGCAAAAAACAACAAAATGTGATAAAAGCAAGGAGTAATAAGATCAAAGAATAGAGCTTTAAACGCAGAAAAGATGTTGAATTAAGAGTTTGAAGAAATGGGAATTCTGCCATTGTTGTTGGGAATTGAAAAAGCTGTAAATGTAGGTAAGATTTGATGATTTTTTTCAAGGGAAAGATTCAAAGTTTAGCATGGTGAGTGAGAAATAAATGAGGTTTATTTTTGGGGATTTTGGTTTGAGGATGAAGTCATTAGTTAGTTTACCAGAGATGTTGGAGAACAGAAAGTGATGTATGTTTGTAGTCAGGAAGAGAGTGTGAATGTGACAATTGAGTGAATGTGGAGAGCGGTTTCAACGGACATATTACAGTCTTACACAAATACTTCCTCCTTTTTTGCCTCGAGTAACGGGTATATCCGTCACAAATTTGGGACATGGTGGTTAGATAAGACAAAATAGATTGCTGCTTTCTAGTTATTTTACTTTTGTCTTTTTTATCCGTATGGATATAATATTGCCCGTCGCAAGCTTGCAACGGATATACACAATTACTCACATACATGGCACAAATGAGAATTTGTGTTTTGGTTGGGCAATCCTCTTCGTTTCTTTTAGACATCTTTTTTTATACACAAATTCTCATTTGTGACGGACACTATCCGTCACAAATGAGTGACGGATACCATATCCTCTCACAAAATACC
>JAYMSF010000268.1:0-17928 GCA_036897335.1 Silene vulgaris | reverse complement strand
TTTATAAGACGTAATTAATATGCCCGTATTATATTATCCGGATGGATCACTATATTGGGCTAAACTTAAAAGATAGCTAACAAATACAATAGATATAATAGTGTGTCCACATAAATAGTATTGGACCCAATATATTCTTACAAGAAGCATTTGAAATGTTAATGAAGTAAGAGACTTCACATTCTCGTAGATTCATGGACGATAACGGATAGCTGAGCATACCACTAGCCAAATGTTTTCCTGCCTCAATAAGAAGCAAAACTCAAGTATCGTAAGATCGAAAGAAACCCGACAACAAGTAACAGCATTACCCACCCAATCATACAAACTAATGATACCAAAAAAATAGATGCGAAATTTTATGTTAGGCATTTCATCGAATGGTTGGCGACCAAAGTCATAAGAAAATGATATCTAGTATATAGGGTTGTAAAAATTCCAAATTCCATCAATAAATCGCCGAATTATAACTTATGAGCTCATCGAAACCGAAATTTCCTAAAACTAATGTAATCCCAGCCAACAAGGCAACAAAGCTATCTAAAAAAACGAATTACGGCAGTAGAAAACTCGCCCTAATATGAACCTTTTATCAGGAAGAATCAGCGAACATAAATAAGTAAAGCAATGTCTCGATTTTGTCCGCTGATATATGCTACGATTTTAAAGTAGTGGTGAAGAAAAGCAGCACTGGGTAGGGCTGTTCATTCAGTGGTCCGGACCAAAGATCAAACCGGGCCGGATCATTTGGTCCGGACCAGTCCATCTATTTGTTCTACTTTGATCTTCAGTCAGGTCCTGGACCAAACTGAATTGACCGCGGATCGAACCATGAACCGAACTTATATAAAAAAAAAATCTTTAAAATTGTAATATACTGATTTTATTTCCACTTTATTTACACGTATTATAAGATGTGTAATTATGTACTTAAATCTGATACTCCAATGGTGAGCATGTCGCTTGAAAATTTACAATAATTACAGGGAGGCCCCTAAATATAACCATTGGAGTTGCTCTAACAAATCAAAAATGAATTATGGAGTACTACTAATTAAGGTCCTTTGTTTAGCAGGTGTGAAGCTTATTACATTTTCTTTTTTTGAAGGAAAAAGCTTATTACGTTTTCAAAAGTCTTGGTAGGTTCCAACTTCCAAGCATTATTGCATTAGGCATATACGTAAATATTCTTTGTAATTATTATTATTATTTTTTTTTTTGATGATGAAGATGTTTAATCCTTCCCGGGTACGCAACAATACCATGCTAACCACCACAAACCATGTAAGCTCAATCCACGGAGTTATCCCTTACTAGAAGACATGTGGCCAAGTCTCATCATCTAGGGTGATTCGATTTGTAATTATTTATATAGATAAACTATAAAGCATCAGTAATCAGTAGCACAAAACCGACAGAAGGTAACGGCTTAGGATGGTAGGTCCTTAACTGTACAATTTTGAAGCTGAGGTCCTTAACTGTAATAAAATTGAAAGTTGAGTCCCCAATCTTACCCCTGCACTCGATATTAGAGTCACAAGAACCTAACTCGTCTAAAACCCATCATCATATTCATAAACCCTCCTCTTCAGTAAATCACACTCCTAACCTGAAAACCCCTACAATTGAAAATGTCCAGCCTCCTCTACCTTCGACAGCCATGGAAAAGCGTGCGCAACAGGGTGGAGTGGTCCCTGATATGCTCCCGACCAATGGGCGGCGGCCCACGCACCTTCCCCGGCGGCATCAACAAATGGAAATGGAGGCGAATTCATGAGAAGAAGGCCATCAACAAGGAGAAGCGCCTCCTTGATCAGGAGAAGCAGCTTTACCAGGCTCGTCTTCGCTCTCAAATTAGGGTTTCCACCGCCTCCGTCTCCCCTGATTCCAATTCTCACTCCCACCCCCCACTCTCCCCTCGTGACCATGTTAGGGCGCTCGCTGACCGCTTCGTCAAACCCGGGGCTGAAGACCTCTGGACCGATGCTGACGGCCCGCTCCACGACCCCGCTCCTCCTCCTCCTCCTAATTTCCAGCAGAAGAGAGGTTATTGTTCATCCAATTTCAATTTTAATTTCAATTTGCAGCAGAGAAGGGGGTTTTCGAGTTTTACGAGGCAGTCTAAGAGACCTAAGAAGAGGATATATGGAGGTTCATCCAGTGACGATGATGAGGGTTACGCCGTGCTCCCTGTGCTACCTGAAAATGCCAGGTGGCCCAAGTTCTGTGTCGAAAACCCCAAGCAGAAGCAGAAAGAGGAACGAGGGAGGAGAGGCGCCAGGGAGTTTATAGGGAGCGGTGTTTTAGGAAAGTATGATGGCAAGATAACCAAAACATGGAATTTGCAGGACAAAATGGAGAATCCGAGGGAGAGGCTTGACGAAATTAAGCACGAGGTTATGCTCCGCAAATTAGCTGAAAACACAGTAGATGAGAATGACAATGTCATCGACCCTCAACCTGATGACGAAGTTGTTGACGATTTTGTTTCTACTGGCAAGAGGTTTGATCAGTGCGGCATTTCTCCTCTGACAGTGAAAGCATTGACTAATGCGGGCTATATTACCATGTCTAAAGTCCAACAAGATACTCTTTCACTTTGTCTCAAGGGTAATAAGACTGCTTTATGTAATGTCCCTTTCATATTTCGACAAATCTGCTTCTGTTAGTTGATAGTTCCTTTTGTATCCGTCTCACCAATTGCTATAGCTGTTCCTCCACAGTTCCTGTTGATTTTCACTTAGCTATCAAGTAACATTATCTACTCATGTTTGTGGCAGGAAATGATGTTTTAGTCAAAGCTAAAGCTGGCACAGGAAAGACGGTTGCTTTTCTGGTATAAAATCAGCAACCTTTTTTTTGGTGGGAACAATCTCGTTTTGTATAGTGATTCTTTTTCAATGTCGTTATTAAATAAAAACAGCTTCCTGCAATTGAAACAGTTCTAAAGGCGATAAGCAGTGACAAAGTTCAGCGTGTAGCTCCGATATATGTTCTTGTACTTTGCCCCACTAGGGAACTCGCTTGTCAGATTGCTGCAGAAACACGTGCTTTGTTAAAGTATCATGATGGACTAGGCGTCCAAGTGATAAGTGGTGGTACACGTTTCAAGGACGATCTTAAACGTCTTGAATCAGATCCTTGCCAGGTTTGTTATTCATCTAGCATACTTGCTGTGTAGGCTTGTGGCTGAGCTTTTGATGATTTTGTGCTATTATGATTACTCCATGCTCCAAGAACCATCCTTACATTTGAACCACTGTAATGGTCTTGCCGTAACTAGATTTTCCCACCGTCTCAAGGGGCATTAGCCAGTGGCGGGATAGGGAGAAGGGGGGCAGGGCACTGGGTTGTATGCATGCAGCCTTACCTTGTTCTAAGTGTTAACAACACAAAGTGACAGTTATGTGATGATCCATGATGAAAATTGCATCAACTGTTGTCTTACTTCTACATCAAATTTTCATAGATTCTGGTTGCCACTCCTGGTAGATTACTGGATCACATTGAGTCCAGATCCGGCTTGTCTGTGCGTTTGATGGGGCTTAAAATGCTTGTACTTGATGAAGCTGATCATCTGCTGGACCTTGGATTCAGGAAGGACACGGAGAGAATCGTTGATTGTGTACCTCGTGGGCGACAGTCTTTGCTGTTCTCTGCAACAGTCCCAAAAGAGGTTAGGCTTTTTTTTTTTCTTTTTTTTTTTTTTTTCCTGCAAGTAAGGCACATCCAATTTTATTCATCCACTTGAGGAACAAAATCAGGATAGATCTTACAAATCTTACAAAAAAGAAGAACCACTAACTAGAGTTAACATAAGAAGCACTAACTGAGGACTGGATTTGCTTGAGAATAGCAAGCACATCTTTCTCTCTACCTGTGAAAATCCTGAAATTACATTCCTGCCAAATAGCATATGTAGTGGCTCCAATGCAACTGGTATACTAACCAATCTTCCAGTGTTTTCTTGCACTCCTAGAAGCAATCCATTCAAGTTCAATCCACATATCCATGGTCCTGCTCCTCATTTGTACCCAACTCAGGACATATCGCCAAAGTTCAGCAGCATAATTACATTTAAAAAACAGATGCTGATGTGTTTCACTAGTATTTTTGCAAAGGGAGCAACGATTAATCAAAATAGCCCCCTCTTCTTATTGATGTTATCTAGAGTGGCCAGCTTCTTTTGTATAGCAAGAGAAGTAGTAAATCTGTGTTTAGGTATGACACTCCCATGCCATATAGTTTGATCCCACTTAATCTGCTCAAAACGAGGTCTGAAGGTATTATACATTCGCCCAATCTTGAATGTTCCACGCAAAGCACAACTGTTAAGAAGATCCTGTGCAGCAGGAATGTCCCCTTTAAGTTGGACCAATGTATCCCTCAAAGTGAGGATGCTCTTCCAGCTTTCAGAATAACGAGGCTTAGGGGCAATCATCCAAATAGATACCGTGAGAGTATCTCCATCCCAAGTACAAATAGGTAAGAGGAAAGAGGATCCCCTTGCCCAAGTCCAGCAGCACCTTTGAAATACCCAGTGTCACTTCCATTAATCCTTAAGGTGAACCATGTACTAGTTATACATCCCATTATCCACTTAACAAATCGTGTACGAAAGTTCAGATTTAACATCATATCCTCTACGAAATTCAATTGAATGGAGTCATATGTCAACCTTTATGAGACTCCTTGGGGAACAAGTCTGTACAACATAACCTTTGACTAGAGACTGTGAAAGCATCATGTTCTCAAAAATAATCCTGCCATGAACAAAAGCACCCTGCTCTTTACCTACCAACATAGGAAGTAGAGGCTTTAATCTATTTACCAAAATCTTACACATGGTTTTGTAAAAGACAGTGCAACAGGCAATTGGTCGATAGTCAAGAACAGTAGCCACAACAGGCTTTTTAGGGATGAGAGTTAGCACTGTAATGTTGGCCTGCTTGGTCATTTTCCCAGTTCTGAAATAGTCCATCACATCATTGACAAAATCCTCCCCAACAGCAGACCATGAAGATTTAAAAAAACACAGCAGAAAACCCATCATAGCCTTGACTTTTATTGTCATTAATAGCAAAAAGAGCTTTCTGAGTCTCATCAGCGGAGACAGGAAGGCATAGAGGACCGTGCTCTTCAGAAGATAAGCAGTAGCCTTTTGCAATAAAGGTTTTTTCTAGTTTTGCAGTCTCCACTTTTTGACCTAAGAAATGTTGATAGTAATCCACAAAGGCAGCATTAACATTATCAATGCCTTACAGCTATTTTGGCAAAGAAATATCGAGTAGAACAATCAGCCAGTTTAATATTTGAATCTTGGCTCTTTGGTAAAGCATTTGTAGTTCAGTCTTTTTCAGTGTAGAATATTGATCAATTAGCTGTGCTTCTCTAATAAGTCAAGATTAAACCTATTCCGTTGAATTTCCATCTGACATTGCTTGAGGTTATTCTTAACATTACAACTCTAGCAGTAAACCCATCATAGTGCTCCTTGTGCAGTTTAAAGAGTCCCCATCTGACAGCTTTAAGCTTACGAAAAAAATTGTAAATAGAAGACCCTTGGCAATAATAATCCCGTCCCTCCTGAACAATTTGTCCATATAAAGGATGATCAAGCCAACAATTCAAAAAAACTAAATATCTTTTTGCACTGCCTATCCTCAAACACGGTAACAAGTAAAGATGAGTGATCAGAAATACCAGGCAGGAGGATATTAACTGAAGACCCTGGATATTCTGTAAGCCAAGCATTGTTAACCATTGCTCTATTCAATCTAGACCAAACTCTAGTGCCATTCTTGTGTTTATTTGTCCGAGAGAAATCACAGCCATGACTCCTTAGATCCTCTAATTGACAGCTAGAAATACAATTGTTAAAAGCCATCATCTCAGAAATAATAGGAGGATTAGGACCCGATCGCAGTAGTATTGCTAACAATATTAAATTCCCCCAAGGGGATCCATCTAGTAACAGTATGAGAAAGATGAATAAGTTGCTCCCAAAGAAACTCTCAACCATATATGCATCATTATAACCATGTCTCATAGTTATATCCAACCTTTTTTGAGTAGCATGATGAAGAACTTCACCATGTATAAGTTGCTGATGAACTACAGTAGAAAGGACAGTGGCAGTCGGTAGGATTCTAGAACACCCATACCCTTCCATTGTAGTGAAATGTATAATTGTTAATAACCATGAAACCAGGAAATTTTTTAGTAATACTAATAGCATTTATCAAACCTAGATAAAGAGGTTATGCTTTAATTCTTGTTAAAAGTCCAAAACTTGTCAGGTGTTTAGGTTCAGTGCTACAACATATCTTCGCGAGGTTCTCAATCGTGGTCATCTATGTATTCAGGTTCGCAGAATGTCTCAGCTGGTTCTGAAAAGGGAGCATGTTTGCATTAACACTGAGGATGAAAGTTGTCCAGAAACACACTCTAAGGTACAGTGCCGGCATCTGATCAAATCTTTGTGGTGGAGTTGCTTGCTTTATAAGCACTTGAAAACAAATTGCAGATTTATTTTTTTGTCACTTTGAAATTTGAAGTACTACAATAACGTAGATGTGAGTCTGATCAAGGGTTTCTACTTTCTAATGAAGGAAGTGCTATTATGAAGTCAGTGTTTTCCAAGATTATGTTTTTAGCAAGAATGTGTTTTGGGCTGGCAAATCTGGGATAGTTTGTTGTAGCTCTAGCATCTGCATAAGTTCCGAAAGGAAACCTTAAAAGCGACTTTTTTTTACCCATGGTAAATATGAAAATCAATGAAATGATTCCCCACCAATTTCGGGTCCGGTGTTTATCACATAAATTAATACTTGTAGGGTGTTCTAGGAAGGATTACTGTTTCTTCATGACAATATAACGATTGGTGGTTTATTGCGATCTGGGGTTGAAGATTTTGTGCATAAACTTGCATGTTTACAAATGAAGTTGTGAAATGCTTTTAGCTTTTGTCGCAACTCTTAACATTGTTGTCCCCAGATTTTAATGCTGTAGTCTTCTGTAATGTCATGGCATGCTATTTTCTGTTAACTCATAACTGGCTCATTTATCAGCCTGAAATTTATAATTAGTTCTCAAATTGCAAAGGGGCCGTTGGCGGTAATGGGTAGGTTGAACTTGTGTAGTCCAAATTAAGGGATAATCTACTATTCTACTAGTTTAATTCTTTTCGACGCAGAATAGAAAAGCTGTTGGTGAAAGCACTAAGGTGTCCCTGTTTCTCTTATGATTATAAAATTCTGATGGGCCTGTCTTCTGTACAAGTAGGACCGCCAGTTTATTTTCCTGTATAAGATACTTCCATAGACAATTTATTTTTCTTTTTTTTTCTTTTTTTTTTTGCAAGAAAGATGGCATCTTTATTCCTCCATATAGGGCAAATAAAAAAATTCTTACAAAAAACAGATGACCACAAAAAAGACCTATGAGTTCAAACTCTTAACAGTTTCCATATTACACTCACCTTCCCCATTCAAAAGCCTAACACTGTCAAAGAATTTTACTTGAGCACCAACTAGTCAGACGTGTGAGAGACCACGGAAAATCCTACAGTTTCTTTCCTCCCACAGCAAATATATAGCAGCAATAAGACTTCAACTACGCCATTGAGATCTCGATCTCTTCCTCTGTTTCCTGTCCTTATATCCCTTAAGCTCATAGTTCAGGCTCTGCGGCCTTTGGGTTGGTTATACCCAGCCATACAATACGAAAAGCTGTTCCATGACATGTACAGCAAACGGGCAAGCAAAGAACATATGACTGAGTTTCCTCATCATGTTGGCAAAGAGCAGACCTGTTAGGTAAACAGAATCCCTTATGCTTCAAATTGTCAACAATAGCCAATAGGTAAGCAATCCTTCGCAAATGATGCAACAAAGCTGTGCTTTGGTAGACAAATAGAATTCCAAATTACCTTATATCTCACTCTTTTGCTAAATTTCTCTCTGAAGAAGTAATACCCTTTGGAAGCATTAAATTGATTATTGATGGTCCAAGAAGAGAGAAGGAGAAAACTCACCCTTACTCCCAATAGCATGATTGCAAGCCAGAAGTTTTCAGTCCCAAACACCACAGGATTAAGAAGCTGGGTTCTCCATGCATAGGATAGCATTTGAGGAGCCCAATGTCCCACATACTTCTTTATTTTGAGCAGCAGAGCCTCATACATAACATGACTAAGTCTAGAAGTATTAAGAGGGAGACCAAGATATCTGAAGGGAAACCTGAAACCAGAAGCCTTCAGTATGTCAGCCTTGACATTGTCCTTGGCCCCACCAAGGTAAATCTCAGTTTTCGAAGGTTTTGCATGTAAGCTGGAAAAGCTAGCAAAATCCTGAAGGCACAAATGCGGATTGCTCAGGTGCTATTAAATCCCCCAAAACCTCTTTCAACCTATTAGCAAGTATCTTACTAAATTTTATATATTGTAGAACACGTAGTAGGCTTATAGTCAAGAATAGACCTGTTTCTTAGGAATCAGATTAAGAATAGGGTTGTGGAAAAAACGAACATACATAGGATGTACTACCTCAGACTTTATTTGTTTTTGAGCATGTGTATTTTTTCTGAGTTTATTACCTCAAACTTTATTTGTTTTTGAGCATGTGTATTTTTTCTGAGCTTATTAAAGTTTAGAAGTTAGATTTTAATTTTTTTTCCGTCAAAACTCAAATTTAACTAAGCTTATATATGTAATGTTTTTGAGTTACTTACTGGTGGTAGTACATCGGATGTATAATTACTTACTGGTCCAACTAGCCTGAAAGAACCCATAAGAAAATCCATCCACTCCTGGGCTCTTATTGGGATCTATACACCAAAATGCAGCCCTGATTTTCTCCTTCCTAATAGGCCCAACCAGTTTAGTCCAATCAGATGTGATCAACTTTGGACCCTGACCCACCAGACCAGCATCAAACATAGAGACAGAAGTAGTTCTCCGAATTTTTTTTTTTGATAAAACCTGAAAAAAGCACCCTCAACAGCAGGCTGATCAGTATGTATTATTCCCTGGTCACCCACTTTTGTACCAATGTAGCTCAAATGTTTACGTGTAGCAATCCTAGTATAAAAGTATTTTGAACTGCAGTCAGATTTTTAAATGTGGGTTATTTTAGCTCTTGAGAGAGGGCACTTAATTCAGCCTTCTTCAAAATACAATAACGTTCCAGAAGCTGTTTTCCCTTCTCCATATATCCCTGATCCCGAGGGAAATGTACAAGCTTCTGTTAGCAGTTAGAAAGGGCTTCTTTAGCATCCTTTATCCCCATGGCTGACTGGTTCGATATGAGCACACACATTCTATGCACAAGACACTCTTAATAGAGCCTGATATATAGATTTTAAGCAAGCAAATTATAAAAAACGCCTGAACCGGTTCACAATGCAATAGGGGCCAAGCACAGCTGGTAACCCTGTCCCTCTCCTGTTCCATGTGAATCCACTTAACAAACTAGTTTTAGTATACTGAGCATCATCTTTTTTGTATGCAGGTGAAGCAGTCATATCTTATTGTTCCTCACGATATGCATTTTCAAGTAGTTTACCAACTTTTAAAAATGCACATCTCTGGAATGCCTGATTACAAGGTAAAATGATGCTTAATTTCTGTGATAGACTTAACTAAATCCACGTCTTGGTTTAAATCTCCAATTTGTGATTGATTGGTGTTAGGTTATTGTTTTTTGTACAACTGGGATGGTAACTTCACTCATGTACCGTCTGTTCCGTGAGATGAGATTGAATGTCAGGGAGATACACTCTCGAAAGCCACAATTTTATCGATCTCGCATAGCTGATGAATTTAAGGAATCAAAACGGTTGATTCTAATTTCATCAGATGTCTCATCTAGAGGGATGGATTATCCTGATGTTTCTTTGGTTATTCAGGTACTACTTATGTTTTATACTCTGTGCACAAATTTCAGTTTCTATATCTAAAATGCAGTGGGCTACTGGGCTGGTAATTGGCTAATTGCGGATTATTTAGCAGTTATCATTTACTTTATTGACCCAAATCCTGAAAAAAAGTATTTTCCTAGATTTTTTTTTTTTTGATTTTGATGAAGTGCATCATTATATTTCAACATATACACCAACTTATGTAACTCACGTTGGCAAAATGCTGCATTCAAATTAGGACTTTTTCTCCGAAAAATATTTGTCATGGAGTAACTTGCTGCAATGCAATTTTAATCTAAAAGATGGTACATGCTCCTGAGTGAAGGAAAGGGGTCTATATATTATCATATGATTCAGCGAAGTATTATATAACTCGATGTATCCAATGGCCTTTTAGGTTGGAATCCCATCTGATAGACTGCAATATATACATCGTATTGGAAGGACTGGTCGAGCAGGAAAATATGGTGAAGGAATTTTGGTGCTTGCGCCGTGGGAGGAGCATTTTCTGGAAGAAATAAGAGATCTTCATGTTGAAAAGTCATCTGCACCACATGTTAGCCCGGAGGTGAAACTGAAGGTTATATTTCTGGCTGTGGGTTTGCGCCCTTGTCTATTTTGGCCTTTTTAAAATAAATAAAAAGTCATGAACCTGGGGAGAAAAATGCTTTTGACCTAATTACTTGCATATTTATGGGTCCTGACAAAAACTGTCGAAAACCCCACTAGTTGCTATAACGATGATTTATGTGTTAAGTTTCGTTACCGGGCCCGCACCCAGAGGAGAGAGAGAGTCTATAGTTTATAAGTTCAAATAAACTCCAAGGAGGTTCCATCCGAAAACCAATTGGCTATGGGTGGAGAACTCCTTGGTTTATAAACTAGCCACTCTCTTTTTCCAATGTGGGACTAATGTAGATTGCGGACAATGACACTATCTCGGTTTCATGTAATCCCATCCCTGTTTTAAGAAAGTATTTGCATAATTAATTTGGGCTTTGTTTGGGTGTCATTTAGATATAATCCAAGACCCTGTAGAACTTTTTCTTGTTAAATGTTAAAACAATCTAGTTTATCACTTGGGACTCAAAATCTCGTATCGTTTTGCAGATGGAAGATTCGATGTCAAAAGTGGATACAAGTGTGAAGGAAGCTGCATATCATGCTTGGCTTGGCTACTATAACACTCTTAAAGAAACTGGGAGGGATAAGACCTCGCTTGTTAAATGGGCCAACCAATTTTGTGTGTCAATGGGGTTGGAGAAAACACCGGAACTTTTCAGGAAAACGGTAGTGAAAATGGGTTTGAAAGATATTCCTGGCATACGTGTGAGGAAATAGAATGTTGCCGATTCGTAGCAGACCGCTATATTGTCTCAAACTACCGCGGTTGATGATTTTGAGTATCCCATTGAAGAGAGGTTGTCATGGGCAAGATTTTTTCATCGATTTCCAAATTGACATCAACTCATTTCGGAATAAGGTTTTATGGTTGGTTCAGTTCTCGAGAAACTGATCATGTAACCTGTCTACCGGCTCGACTATCTAGTATCCGTGTATGATATGATTTAGAAAGTTGGCTGCCTGCTGCCACAATTTGTACAGTTATCAAGCATTTGTGTTTTGTTATAGACCTAACATTAACCTAGTGTCTCTTCAATTTTAGCATAAACAAAATAAATGTTTTATTTTTACGTAATTTATTTTCGCAGTACGTTTTTACTCATTATAGTACTTTTTACCCATTTTTTTCCATTAGCATACCCCCAAACCAAAAAAGAACTCTAGACCTAATTTCTTTTGCTGCTTGTAAAACAACTCTATCAAATCAATCAATTTCTTCAATTCTAGATGATAATTTGTCTATAGAATAAGTTTTTAATTCGTTAATTTCAAGTTAACGATCAACTCGATGTTTTTTTATGGTTTTTCTATGAAATTTTTAGTTTTATTTAGGGTTTATGGTAGTATAGGGTTGTAGGGTGGTGACGGGATGACGATGAGGATGGTGGTAGTGTGGCGGCCAGGGTTTATGGCAAGGGGTCGACGGCGGTCTGACGGTGGGTCTGATGGCGGGGGAGACCCGAAGTGGACATCGGTGGTGTAGGTAGATCGTGAGGGAGGGGCTGTGATGGAGAAACCCGGTTGGTGGCTGCCAACTGTGTTCCGGCAGTGGCTGGGTCGGAATACGGCGCCTGAGCATGTCGTGTCCAGCCGGTCAACGAAGATACGACGGTGGTCCATTCGGTGGTGTTTGAACATGGCGGTGGGGTAATTTGTGTGTACTGTACGATGAGTTTTGGTGGTTTTTTTTTTTTTTTAATTCCTTTTTTTTTTGGGTGTTGCTCATTCAAGTACGAGATTTACTTATTCATGGACATAAATGACAATAATACCCCTTTTATTTTAATAATTTTATCATAATACCATTTTCAATCTCTCTCCATTTTACTCTTTACTGCTCCAATTACAACCATCCAACCACCACTCGGCAGCCACCATTCACCACCGTCTCCTCGCCGTCTCCCTTGCGCCACCCTCACCATCCGGCTCCCAATGATGATCTTAATCAGGTATATTTCTCGTCACTTGTTTATTCAATTCAGTTCGAATCAATTCGATTCGATTTAATTCGATTCGATTCAATTCATTTCGATTCGATTTAACAGGCTTGTTGCTTTAGTTTTCAGTAGTTACTTCAATCCTCGATCCGTTTTTTGGGCCATGTATTTGTAGAGTATTTTTGTCCGTTGTCTGATACGACACTCAAGGGTTAAAAGGGAAGGCCAAAGACAGTGTTTGAAGTAGTTAGCATAAAATTTTCAGTGTTTTAAGTCTTACTTTCCCACAGACCTCAAATTTAGATTTATCTTTCGTTAGAAATTGCCTACTCATTGTTAGATGGCGTGGAGTCCTTGTGTCTAAAACATCAGTCATGTCGCGCCCAGCACTTGGAAATGTAATATGTACCTATGTAGGATATCTATACCATAGTAGTATAGTCCGAGTATCGTAACTGGTGATGACTTCAGCTGATATCTCGTTATCTTTAGAAATCGGGAGTGTATTGAATTTCATAGACTCTAATTACACATCCCTTTCAATTTGACTTGGCTTGCATTAAAGCTTATATATATCTTTCACTGAATCTGAAGACATGGATATATGGAATATAGCAAGCAAGATATTTATTCCAGGAACATTTCAGCATCAAGAACATTAGATTGATATTTTTCTGGTGTTCTGGCTTGATAGAATAACTTTTCAGCAACGGTGAGGACGGTAGTACAGCCTCATCCGGAGTTGTATTCTGTATTCTGTTTTCAAGTAATTGTTTAGAGATTGCTCGCACAGTCGCAATAATGTTTTTCTGATAATTTCGTTTTTCAGGAGCTTAGTTGCGTCTAATTGATTCCATTGACATTGATCGAATAGTTTTTTATTGTGTTGATTTGGAACATGATAATTTGAACATCATGCATGGATTCGTTCGTGATCGCTTCTCAATGGTATTGTCATATGGACTTTGTAGCATTGTGAAACTCAGAACTTGCTGCCATGACTAAATAAGAGGACGCATGTCACACATCTCACCTTTACACCTTATCAGCCTTACACCATCTAGTTGTGTATCGGACCAGCTCCACTGGCACGGGTTCAATCGGGGTCGGTTCAAACTCCATTATTGCTACCTCGATTATTGCAGTACAGCCAATCTAGTAATTTGTACTGTACAGTTGGTTTGAATTAAGTTTTCCGTAATAACTATTACACTTCCAAAAATTTACGGGAGCCTTTTGCGACACTTAGATAATGTCGTGTTTGAACTTTTCGGAATATTGTCTGATGCTTGGTATTTTGCAGAGATGTCAAAGATGGAAACATGGTTCGGGAAAGATAATGACTTAGCAAAGGCCAAGACCACTCTACATGCTGTTGTTGCGCCATTACCCGAAAACGTAGTACCGTTCAGGCTTGGTTCAATTGCTAAGTAGCCTGATTGAGAGGGTACAGAAGTTGGTGGACGTGATGGAGGAAGGAGTCGGTAGTGGGGCAGAGAAAGCAGAGACTAACCATGTTGAAGGCGGGTGGGAAAAGATGATGGCTTCTACACTTGTGTGTTCATGGCTTTCACTGTCATATTTCAACTTTCATAAAAGGTAAGATGAAGGTTGTACCCTTCAGTACGGCAAGAATGGTGTTCTATGAACAAGAGAGTGTGGCATAGTTCAGGAAATTGTTTAGCATCAGTGTATTAATATGAATATTGCGATTATTGTATTAGGTCGATGAATGATTTTTATGTATCACAATTACATTTATGCTGTCATTTTTTCCCAATGAGCAATCCTTGAATAAGAATGTAATTTGTACTCTTGTGAATCGATTTTCTTCTTGTTTTTTTCGGTTTGCACAGAACTATGAGCGACAATAGCAGCTAAACACCTTGCTCATACAAGTTGTACATTTGCCGCCAAATTAGTGCTTAGCACGAACGGATAATTCATTGAAAAGATGAAAGCATAAGATAAAAAGTTAAGTTGTGAACTTACGACTCAAAATGCTAATAATGTCAGAACTAAAAAATGTCAAAAGTAGTTGTTCGGCAACTAAAACTACAACTTCGAAAGTGTTATTGCAGACGATGCAGTCTGCTGCGGTGGTTGCAGGGACTTATAAAGAATAATTCTGTTAGCAACTTGAGTACTATCGTGTTCAATGCCTCGACAAAAAATAGTTAAAAAAATAAAATAAATACAAAACAATTAACAAAATAAAAAAGAAAAAAAAAATGAAAAAGAAACGTGAAACGTGAAACAAGCATCTTTGCAAACGTGAAACAACAGCAATGTTAACACCCTCCCATAACACACCCTAGCCACCACCACTAAACTCGCCGGCCGCCGTCATTTAACCCAACATCGGCCGCCACCGTCACTACCGTCACTGTATGCAACACAACAACGGATACCCTCTCTACCTCATACCCTGCCACCAGCGTCACCGCCACAACAGGCGACGGACGCGGTGCCTCACCCCAATGCCGGCGACAGCCGCCTTCCCCCGCCCCAACGCCGGCGACGGTTTAAAAAACCCTAATTTAGTTAGTCGAAATCAAATCCGTAATTTGATATAAAATCATTAATAAATTTACGAATTAAAATTATTACTTGATCGATACGAGAATTAGCATCCATAATTGTAATTTGACGGATTTGATAAATTTGATTAATTTTGTAAAGGAGAGAATTAGAGAGAGTTTTTTTTCTTTTGTTTCTAGGTAAAGGGTATAAAATGGAAAAGTAATGAAAAAAGTACATGAATAAGTAAATCCCGTACTTGAATGAGCAACTATGATAAATAATTGCCCGAGTCGTAATTGCTAGTATAGATGAAAGATAGGCCAAAGAATAGTTGTTTATTAGTCGGTTAGAGGAGAAGGTATAAAAGAGAAGGTCCTTAACGATACTCATTTTTAATCCGACTATAATAGTACGGAGTTAACCGTAGGATAATGGACATTCAAACGGGGGAAAAGTCGAGGCACAGAATACGTAAAAAACATAATGTCGACCAGTATCACGAAATATGGTTCGAGATCTTTACGAGGTTGTCTATCAAGACACTTTTCGCGGCTCAAGGTGTGTGCAAGTCTTGGTGGCTTAAGATATATTTGCTCCAACAACGGTCGGAATCTCGTTCTCTGCCTTTGTGTGGTTTTATACTCAAATCGGGTTTGGGAGTGTCGAATAATACCAATGTTCCTACGAGTTACATTAACTTGGTTACGAGAGAGGTGACTTTAATGCGGTCTAGTGACCCGGGAAGTCATATTGTCAACATCGCTTCTAATGCCAATGCCAATGATGATTATAGATTAATGTCCGACTTATCATTCGACTTTGGTGGTCTATTTGGAAGAACCCGTTCTCCAACTCCATTCAAATTCTTAAGTAGTAGCACCGGAACAAATGTGTCTTTTAATTTTAACGGGTTATGCATAGATAAAAGACCTCAGTCTCACATTTGCTTCTCTGCCATACATCGAGGGTTGGTACTAGTTGTTTATGATGACGGGAATTACCTTGTGCATAATCCACTCACGAAGGAATTCACTCGATTACCAAAACCTCCTAGTTTGAACCAATGCATTTCACTAGAAAAAACCGGTTTTATCATGAAGAGTAGTAGGAATACTCTGAGTTATGGGTGGATTTATTATGTCTTGAGAGTTTGTCGCGTTTCCAAAGTAATCGAGTTGTATAGATCAAATGGCCGACCTTTATGTTGGAATGTTTCAAAACTTAGTTTGGGTGAAGAATTGATTCAAGCACGTTGGTGTTGGGAGAATACGGTTGTACTCGCTGAAGATCATGCCTATTTTCTATTAACAAACAAGGATCGCGGGGTGACAGTAAGGGTCTTAAGATGCCCAATTGTTGGAGCTCCCCCAAAAGTCGTCGTTTATGGGTTTGGTTTACCTCGTCTTGTGCAAGACGGGTTCCAAAATGCGAGATTAGGGGAATGTAGAGATTATCTTCATATTTCCTACTATAATGCTAACGGAGTTTGGATTTGGAAACATATTGATAACGGCGAGACTGTCACGCCAGAAGCATGGATTCCATTATTCGAAATAAGCTATCATAGACAATTGTGTAAACCCTTGGCTATGGAGTGTTTAGGTAATGTGTTGAAGTCGGGCAATCTAGTGGTGCCTCTAGCCTTCCATCCGGAGGCTTCAATTGTGTTCTTTCGGGTTAAGTCATGGATCGTTGCTTATGATAGCGACAAGGATACATTCGACAAGATCGTCGAGATAACTGATTTAGGATCGGGGGATCCTGTATCATCATCTGTGTCCATCTTTCCGTATTGTCCATGTCTCGCTTCTCCTGTGATTAAAAAAATTGGTCCGTTTTTTAAATATTCACGGGTATTAAATACCGTGATGCGTTTAGATCAAGCCAAGTGATTTTTCACTTGTCAGAATAGCTGCATTTCTTAGTTCCCTTTTATTTTTCTTCGGTCTTCCTAGAACTAAAATTGTTTCGCAAGTTGTATTTGAAGTCTTTTTACTTCTCTGTTAGTCAGTTTAGATGACTTGTAGGAAAACGTTGTAACTACTCGTATGCAACGGAATACAAGCTTTCTCCAATCTAATCTTATTCCAATCATGCTCGGTATTGCTGAGGCCTAGAAGGTGGAATCATGGTGATGGGAAGAATTGAAGGCCTCACTGATGGAAGAGTATTTGATAGGATTTTCCAAAGATAAACCTTCCATTTGTCCGGAATATGCGAAGTTTCGACATATTTTATCCTTGGGCTTACTAAAATCAATAAGTTAACTTGTGAATTGTGATCTTTAATCTAGTCCATAAAGGATAATGATACGGCTCCACCGGGAATGCACTACCGTTAGGGAGTATCAATGTATGATGCATGATATTTGACTGGGGATCAATAACGAATTATAGAATCTCTCCTACTACCAACTGCTACAGTGCTACACCTGCTACACCTGCTACTCATGCTCTACTTATTTTTACTCATACTCTGCTAAGATAAGAAACGGAAAAAACTCGTTTAGTAAAGGTCAATAATCACTATGACTGAAACTGAAAATATTAGTTTAGTAAAGAAAATAACATATGAATGTTATTTTAAGATAAGATAATAAACGAAAAAAAAAAAAAAAATCGTTTGAACTTGAATTTTAAACTTAAAAATTTGGGAAAAAATGTACTTTAACAAATCTCCAACTCTGGCTCGTAAGACATCATATGACCCGAGCTCGAGTTTTGGTTTCAAAGAGCTCTAGCTTGATTTTTACAATATGAGCCAAGCTCAATCATAAATTCATTAGTGAGCCCAAGCTCCGCATGCTCGGTTACACCCCCTCTACGACTGAATGCGAGAGTATATATACACAATCAACAAGACATTAAATCTCAACTATATCAAAGAAAAGTTCATTTTACAAAACTGGTTGATTACATGAGGCAAA
>JAYMSF010000267.1:0-17934 GCA_036897335.1 Silene vulgaris | reverse complement strand
TGGCCTAAAATCACGGATTTTATCGGGTGCTTTTTTTTTGGTATATTCTGTTTTTGAATATATTAACATAATTTTCTCGAGGCTATTAAATTTTATGTGTAAATTAATTTTGTGTGATTAGTCTTTCGTAAGAAATTATACGTTGATTTTATAATAATAACTTTAGCACTCATAATTTTACATAATTCTTTACCAAAAAAAAAAATTTCTTACATAATAACGATGGAAGTAAATAGGGTGCATAAACATTTGATAAATTGTAATCTAAGTCAAATAACGATAGTACTTCTCGTTTTACGACAAGTCGTAGTTAGTTAATAAAAACTCACATCATTTCCCTCACGTTATGTAGACTTGGCAAACGAGACAACTGGATTGAGTCATTTTTGAATTTGCAAAGATTCATGTCAGATCGGGTTGGGTCATTTCAGATCTGCTATTACCAACTATTACCAGCTTTCTTCGGATTAATGGTCAATTTGCAACAATGGCCAATAAGCATTGAGGTTGGGTCATATTAATTCAGATCAATTCGAATTACGGATTAAGCTCAGATACTCAGTTTGAGTATCCGGTCGGGTTATTCGGTTATTGGGGGGATCTCAAATTTAGCATGTCAGTCCAAACAATACTTGAAGACCAAATAATCAGAAGCCCAATTCTACAAACACCTCCCTACAATTTCCACATACTCAATTTGGATCAAAACCATAAACCCTAGAAAATGTTGCAATTAAATTAGAAGATGATCAAATCAAAATCAAACTATAAACCCAATCAAATTAATTCAAATTACTAATTCCTGCAATTTATCTTCTTCAAATTAAACCAAAAAAATGGGTGGAGCTGATGGAAAAGAAGAAGAACAAGATGTAATGTCTGTACATTCTCCTTGCAAAGCTCCTCCTTCATCTTCTTCTTCTCTCTCTAAGGTATAATCCCATCTTTTTTTTCTTTTGATTTGCATTTTCATACATTTTTTATTAGTTGGTCTGTTATATATCCGTCTTAGGATTAAAACGGGTCAGATAACACCTCACCAGGCATTTCTGCTTTTATCTTATCTATTTTATTTGACCCGGTTGTAAACAAGAATTTGTGTTTAATTACGGGTTTTGTTTTATTATTATTATAATAATAAGAAAATGTGATTTTTTTTATGGGATTTTTGTGTGAATAGGAACAATCACAAGCAGAGTTGGAGCTCAGATTTTTGGAGGCACTTGAAACTTACCCTCCTGGTAAATTAAAAGGCAAGTTTTTGATTTCCCATTTTGATTTATGTATAAAGTTTGGTTCTTTATTGCTTCCTTGGTCGTTCTGATAATTTGTTTACGTTTGATTAAAATACTCCGGAGACAATAACAAAGGTAAACAAATGAATGTGACGGAAGGAGTAGTTGTTACTCTTATGGACAAGTTATGTTTATAGTAAACAAATGGATGTAGTAAGTTTAAGTGATCTTGTGATGTTGGTCTGTGTCATGATAATTTGTTACTGTAGTAAAAGGTTGGTAATTTGTTAGTTGTAACTCATTAGGGCATTCTTCTCAAATTCTGCTATGCTTATCGAATTCGATTTCAGTTATTTGAAACTCTGCTCTGTGTAGTCTGAAAGCTATCTGTTTTGTGTTGTTTCTGTTTTTACAATGTGTATACTGTTCTGTTGTTGGAGTTTGCACTGTCAAGTGTCAATCACCTTGCTCATTTGCTCATCGTGCATTTTGCGAGCAACTGAGAGTTATTCTACTAGTCCGTCACATACCAAAAGGTATTACTGTTATACCGTTGCCTTCTGGCGTCGATAGAAAACGAAGTCCACCCTGAACCAAACTTGTTCAACAAACAGCCAATGAATGATCGTTGCTGCCTCAAGTTAATCTTTACAAGTCATAAACTTGAAGATACATGTATCCTCACATGTACTTGGGATCATTTCGTTGCGGTGGGTTATGTGTAACGGCTCCCTTGAGTTAATTTGGTTGCCAAGTGATAATCTTTATAGCATAAGTGGAGCTCATAAGGCAGCTTGGCATATCATGTTATCTTTATTGCATTCCTCGAACAAGCAAAACTCTTGCGAGATTTGATTGCAAGAAAAACATGATCCCATTGTGCATTATCTCCTGCCTACGGCGAAGTTAGTGGGGTTTCTAGCTTTCTTTCCTTCGTGCTGAAAGCACAGGTGTTTTTTGTTGAGA
The DNA here is from genome assembly GCA_036897335.1 of Silene vulgaris. Lineage (NCBI taxonomy): Eukaryota > Viridiplantae > Streptophyta > Magnoliopsida > Caryophyllales > Caryophyllaceae > Silene > Silene vulgaris. The sequence continues at coordinate 15,733 of JAYMSF010000267.1, read as the reverse complement.
ATTGCGTCGAGAGATTGCTAGATCACAATATAGAAATTGTGTACAACTTAGTTACTCAATTTGCTTTATGCCATCTCTCTTAGGAGATACATAGTTTGTCAGGAAAGCAAAACATATGCGACTTGGAAATTACATACTCCATATATTGTTAACCAAACGGAGAAACCAGTGTTTTAAAATCAATTTCTGTCACAATCCCACAAAAGTGTATGTTTGACCCTTTTTACCCCATGTGGCTTACTCAAATGCATCGTGCAGATGATAGCAATAACAAATGAGTTTGCTCACCAGTCAAATTCGTTACCTATTGAATATGCTCTATCTGTGTCACATTAAAACTTCTACTAATTATAGTATTTGTGTTACAGGCATACATCGCCACTTTGTCCTTTTTGGTGTGATGGAATTTCTGCGAAGAAGGTACACATTGTCTTTTGGGTATGATGCTATAAATTCACGATCAGTTGTTGAACTAACTTCAGATGTTGATCTATTTGCTCTCGGATCTTTCTTATGACAGCCTTGACAGGCAGTTCTCTTCTGAAGAGGTGTTGCGCTTGTTAGACCGTTTCTATAACTTGGAGATGCTGGTAAGCAAGCTGCTTAAGACAATTTTTTTTTTTTTTTGTTTTGCAACTATTGATTTCATCTATGGTTACTATTAGTAAGGAGTAAGGACCTAAGTTGGAAAGCAGATGGTTCATTTTGCCTTTTTCTTAAGTTAGCATCTTATGAGATTGACTTCCTTAAATAATTACGAGACGTACAATTAGAAATAGATTTTTGCCATAATTTCAAGATTGAATATTTTTGGATTCCGGATTTTGATGGAATATCAGACGCAACTGTCATTATGACTAATATGAGTCATAATATAGGTAAGATTGTGTGCATAAAATCCCCTCCCCCTCTATGCGAGGTGATGCAGGAGCTTTTGCAAACCCATTACTGGGGTAATATTGTCGTTGTTGTACGACTAACAAGGGTTGGATTACATACATTAATAAGTAAATGAGGCGATGTCACAAAAAATTACTGGTGGCGACATTTCTTTTGAGAACTTTGTATCTTTTATAGTTTTATGTGTTAAAACTTTGACACACTCATTTCTCCCTCTCGCTCATTGTAAGATGGGCTTGTTAAGCCGGAAAACATACTGTAGTATACAGTATGAAATAGACATTTTGCTGTTAGATTCCTTAAGTAGTTTGTGATATATATACTTTTTTGGTAAATTTTCGGTGTTTAATCCTATATTTCAGAAAGGGGACGATGAGGATGCAGAATTCCCGCATCGCGAAGAGGACTTCTCCTTGCCACAAAGTTATTTTGCAAAAGAAGAATCATGATCGACATCACTACTTCTTGTACAGTTTATCGGTTGTCCGCTAACCACTCAGTAACTGGTTTGATTTTCATTAGGGCATGTCCTAGTTCTTGCATCGTACTAGAATCATACAGAAGCACTTATCTGGTGTTCTTGGGCCGCAGATATATTTTTGATACCCTGTCATTTCTGTATGATACTGCCCAGTTATTAGCAGTTACTGTATGAAATTATCCTGCGTAACTTTGTGTGCGTAATTTAGAAGCTAACTAGAGCTCACTTTAGTCCCGACTCATGATTTTGTTTTTTGTAAACTGTCGTATGATAATGATTATGTATTATAAAACCATTCCAACGGAAGTTTCAAAATGTAGAAGGGTACATTAGAAAATCAGGTTTTTCGTTTTAACGGATTCAAATGATTAATTCAAGTTCGGCGACCCCAAATCTGTGAGGTTGGAGTCAAGCTAGACCTAGCAAACAGGTAGGGACGTATTGGTTTCGTACTTTCGTGCTATGTTATCCGGCTTGTTTACTGAAATGACTCGACTATAGTAACGTGAATTCAAGATCATACTCAATCAAAATTCTTTCTATTTCCTATTTTTCTGCATTACGTATGAATTGGTTTCGTGAGTTGTTCTTTGCTGCCCAAGTCGGTGTATTAGCTCCTCAAAAGCCATGGGATGTCGCTTGGAGAGCAACCATGACCAAAGCGCGCACCAAGTCCTTTACGAATAATGGTCATTTTGCAGTAATAAACATTCGGGCCAGGTCACATTAATTCGAGTCCATTCAGGTTACGGGTCATGCTCATGACCTCAATTCGAATATCAGGTTGGGTTTTTCGCGTCGCATCATTCTATCTGAGTCAATTAATTAAACTACAACAGATCAAAACTTATTTAAAAAATCAGTTGAAATGTTTTGAAATTCACCTCGGATATTTTCCAAAATTCCACCTACAAAAATTACTAGAATGGAAGTATAAATAATAAATAAATTTAGGTAAATTAGAACCCATTATTTCAAATTTAAAAAAAAAACACGTTATTACCAAAATTCATGCGCGCCAATTTCCGTTCACACCTTATTACAAATTTACAAGAAGAAATCGGTTAAACAAATTTACCCAATTTACCCAACTTTTTTCCTTATAAATATTAACCAACAATTTTCAGCAAACGAACAAACGCAATATTATTTCACCATTTCTCACTAATCAAAAATCAAGAACAAGAAAAAAAAAATGGTTTGTAAACAAATGGAAAAATACTTGAAAAGAAAAGAAACAATCTTTAGATTAGCTAAGCAAATTTCTACGCTTTGCGAAGTTCCGCTTTTGTTAATCTTGTATGGTCCTGATATGCCTAATAAACCCGAAACATGGTGTTCTGAGTCTGATTGCGGTATTGTCATTGATAAGTATTCTGAGGAGAAGACGCGGAACAAGAGATTGAGGGTTAAAGTTAAACCCGGTAAAAATAAGGTGAAAAATGTCAAAGGTGATCATTTTCTTGGGAAGAAGCGGAACGGGGAAGTTAAATCCGGTAATAGCGAGGCGAATAAGGTGGGAGATGATCTGTTTCTTGGGAAGTTGAGTCTTGATCAGTTGAAAGATTTGGATGGAGTTTTGGCGGGAAAGATTGAGTCTGTGAAACAGAGGATTGACGGGTTGATGCTAAAGGGAGGTAAATGGGGTGGTAATTCGGTCAAAAGTCGGGATTTTGAGGGCGGGTTGACATTTAGTGATTATATGAATGTTGATTCGTTGTTGGTTAACCCGATTCATCAAGCGGTATATCCATCTTTTAATTCTGGTTATAACACTGATTTGGGTTGTGAAATCGGGTTTAGTAATCCGTTGTATACGAGTTCAAAGGATGGCTGTGAAGATAATGAACTTATGGTCGATATATCCGACTTGGATAATATAAAGTTTGTTGAAGACGACTGGGACGTGATCAATCGACTTGTGACAGTTGATGATGGTGCTTTTGCGCCGGAATTGTTGCGCTACTGACAAGTTTTTCTTGCTATACAGTAACTATCACTGAAGAGTAGATGGATATTGATAGGGGTGCTAAATAACTCGGTTTACCCGATTTTGTAGTAGATTGGAGTATATGATTAATTTGTAGTGTTTGTAATGTTGCAGAATGTTTCTTGCTATACTCGATAAATTTCAATTCTTCAAAGAATGTTTTCGGCCGTTGTCACCATTAGACAGTTTGTTGCGATCTTGTTGGTGAACGAAGACGATAAATCAATTCAATACGAAAAGATGAGTGACGATACAACAAAAGGAAAACTATTGCAATTGCAATATAAAAGAGCTTGCAATTACAGACATTATAGGAGTATAAAGAAAAAATGAATATCAAGTTCAAAGCAAAAGTTTTAAGAAATAACAAAAAGAATAATAATATTAAGTAGAAAGCGGCTAAGAGAGCCGTTCATTCTAGCTTCTAATTCTAACGCCAACGCCATTACGCAGTCAGCTTGATATTTGAGACGATGGTGCTGATCAACAAATCACTGCTGCGCCTGAAATCATAACAGGCAAGCTTAGTAAGTCTATAGTAATCTATACAGTTACAGTATACATACAATAACACTACCCCATCATTACCCCAAGCGGAAGGTGATCTAGCTTAAATCACGTATTCTAAGTTCAAATTCCTCCGAAAGTAAAACTGTTAAAAGATAAAACTCAGGCGGGAGAGTTTGATCTCGCTACTGGTCCTATCCAGCTTGAATGTAACATTACCCCATTGTTGACTCAAAATGCTCCCGCATATTGAGTGGTAATGGCGCTATACACAGCCTTGCAGTGTGTTTACCATGTGTTGAAAACATAAAGAGATTGTTTCCTAAGTGACCATAAAAATCATTGGGAAGCTCAACCACTTACTTCAGGCTCAGCAGGTTTGGATTCCTCGTTCTTGGCAGTTCCTTCACCTGCATAATTAACAGATGCAATTGAAAACATGAAGTGTGACTAAAAAATATGTGAAAGGGTGGTCTATAATCAATACTTTGCGAGAAATATTAGTCGCGGTATCAAAGCATATACCTCCCTCGCCGTCTTCAGGCAAATCAGAGGTCCAGAGAGTGAGGTTGTCTCTCAATAGCTGCATAATAAGGGTTGAATCCTTGTAAGATTCCTCACTCAATGTGTCCAATTCTGCAATGGCTTCATCAAACGCTTGTTTGGCCAAATGGCATGCCCTGGAGTTAAGTATACAGTACAATGATGAGCTTGGGGGTCGGTAAAAGGCTAATAGACATTACAAAGATTGAAGCTCATGTCTTTACCTTTCTGGAGAATTCATAATCTCATAGTAAAAGACAGAGAAGTTGAGAGCAAGACCAAGTCGAATAGGATGGGTAGAAGGCAGATCTGTATTAGCTGTTGCAGAAGCCGCCTAAATGAATATCACAAGTCACAACTGTCAGACTCAAAAGATTAATATAGAAAGCAGAACAATGTGTACTTAGATATTTGGAGCTTAGTATGGAGTACTAAATAGGAATTAACATGCCTCGTAGCCCTTTAGTGATTGCTCAGCAGCTTCCTTCTTTTCATCATCTGACTTAAACTCAGCAAGATACCGGAAGTAGTCACCCTTCCTGCAATTCATCATAATCCACACATCCGTAAGAATGTGAAGGGAAATAACTTTATCAATGTTAGTGAAGTATCTCTTCCCTGAAGCATAAGTCACAACATTTGTCATTAATTACCAAGAGTAATATCCCTTGGAATTTACTGTAACAGAGTCGCTTTATGGGAAAGAGTCGCCGAAACTCGAGAAAACAGCCAAATTTTCATTCCTTTACAATTTATGGATTGGCCAAGTTATGAGTATAATTTACAGCAAAAGTTTTGATTTATCGGTCAATTTATGTTTACTTTTGGATTAAATTTCCGTATAAGCACATGCAAGTAGGTCAGGGAGTCTCACACTCATTCTCCACCACACAAAACATGCCTACAAATGAAACATAAACTATTAGCTAGGACAAACCAAAAGATAATATGTTATTAGTGGCTGATAGGGAGTTAACGGAAGATGTAGAAAGAAATAAGCAAAACCCTCGAGGTAATAGAAACGCCATTTAAACAGGAACCTGAAGTCCTGAACAAATGAATCAGAGCCAAGACAATCAGGTGCAATTAGTGAGCATTTTTATCTAAGCACAATCTTTGACACAAGCAGAAATTCAATAGGCATTAAGACTTACATCTTGCAGTAGAAAACAGTTGCTTCTCCACTACCCGAGTGAGGAACCAAATGTGAATCTATAATAGCCAAGATATCCTGACATATCTTAGTGAGCTCATCCTCTACCTTCTGACGATAACCCTTGATGATCTTGACATTATTCTCATTTCCTTTTGATTCTTCCTTTTGCTCAATTGAAGACATTATACGCCAAGAAGCTCTCCGTGCACCAATCACATTCTTGTAACCCACAGAAAGAAGGTTCCTTTCCTCGACTGTCAGTTCAACATCTAGTTTTGCAACTGTTTTCATGCACTCAACCATTTCTGCATTGATTCAAAATTTAAATGTTAGTAATATCAATAAGTCTGATCTGGCGAAGAGACATCAAACGGCTATGTAGTAAAGCATTCAGGGACAACCAACAGTTGGTAAACCCATCAGACGATTTCTCTTTATTAAGATCGTCGCACATGGCATACTAAGCATCTTTACAAGATGCACACTTGAGTACATGACAAAAGAATCATGTAGACGCACACATGACGGTCTAAGCACGCTCATGAGTACATGACAAACTACTGAGATCACGTTTGCTAGATTCACACGACTGTCTAAGCACACTCATGAGTACATGACAAACTACTGAGATTAGGAACTAAAAAGAAAACTACAAGTGATCAACCTTTAAAAAATCCCAAAGTGTCGGATCTAAGCGATATTCAATACCAGTGAAAAAACCATGATAATTGCTCGAAAATTACTCCCAACAGAATAAACAAACTATAAGAGTGTCTTAATTCAAATTTTACACACGATTCGCTATCAGCCATACAAACTACCCATTTACCTCAATCAGATCATCAAAAAAACATAATCTATGATACTCTCATACTCCAATTCATGTTGCCAAAATTCAATCTTTAAAATAAATCACACAATTGACTAACTATCGATTCCAATTACGAGTTTAAAACGACTGCTTCTCCTGGAATAGAATTGTCTTTCACCTCTAAATCCCTAATTTCAGCAATTTCCTAATTTCAACATTTGAATCGCTCAACAATTATGATAAACAAAACAAATCATTTCAAAAACTCATTAAAAATTCATATTTACTTCTCAAATCAATCAAACAATTAATCCTTCGCGTAACAAATCGATTGAATCGTCAAAAATCGTATGATTACAACAAAATTACCTAAACACATTCATCAAATGATCAAACACAATCAATTTCAAACAATTAACACATTAATCAAACACTAATATTCGAAAAAAGGCGAAAAATTAACAACCTTCATAGCGTTCAGCTTGTTCGGCAAGCTTAGCGAGATAAACCTGAGTTTCTCTTTCCTTCTCCGACGCCATTGTTGGATCGTCAACAAACTGTGATTAAATTAGGGAAATTAATTTGGGAGAAATTGTGAAAAATTGGGGATTTCCGAGAAACCTAAAAATGGGAGGAGAGAGAAATGGAGGGGAGGGGTATATATATGCGTAAATTTTGAGTAAAAAAATTCAAAGTTATGGCGCGCTTTTCGGAAATGTCTCACATTTTTTGTGCTTTTTCATCCATTCATATTATGAGCATTTAGCAATCACAAATTATTTTCATTTTTATAAATAGAAATAGAATTATCGTTTTCAAATATCGTTTTATATTGTAAGGTCGTACTTGTACATAATAACATTAGTAGTTTTTTTTATTTAACTATATAGTTATTCTATATAACAGTACTACGTATTTGGTAGCTACAGTATATTGATTGGAATTGTGTGTAATAATAGATAATTTAACGATAATGTTTGTATAAAACAGCTTACGCGAGTATTTGAATATGAGACATTCAAGCAAATGATTATAATTATGAGAATAGAATAATAATACAAATATATTAAGAATAATGTAACAAAAAAGAGAAAACAAAGAGCAAAAAATATTGAAATAACAATATTCGAGATAACAATTGGAATGAATAATATATATACGAACTCTTATGTTGCTACTTGCTAGTATTATACAACACCGAATCCTTCTCTGATTTTTAAATGTGAGCTGTTGCTATAAGAGTGAAGAGTTATACACTTCTACATCGAACCTCGTTCCTACCATTCATTTGTTTACTTTTGATTAAACTATCCTTCACAAAAATATACTCCTATAGAAATATCTCTCACAAAGAATATAAAATATAAACAAATGATTAAAACGGGAGGAGTAATTAATTAATACGAACTCCGTTGCACTTTCCAAAAATTCACACTTTTGTTCGACGTAGTAGCTTTCAGCAGCTAAATTCAAAGCTCAACCATAACTAGTGAATACGACGAGTACAGCTGCAATGGACCGATACATGCAGCTTCTTGGACCGAATTAAACAGAGACACATACTCCGTATTAACAATGAACACGACTCGGTAACTAATGGATCTGTTCATCTGTATATCTGTAGCATTGAACATTCTGTTCTTGAGTAGAAGTAAAAAACTAGCCAAATCAAATCAAACTAAACTCGACTTCATTTTTTCACTCGATATAAATAACCTGCTACTTTTCGTGTTATCTACCTTTCAGAATATTGTCATTAGTTCATTACAGATACCATTTACCCAAAAAAAGATAACAAAGGAAAAATTAACAAGAGATAAATGAATTCCTACAAAATGATGCCCTGATAAGTACAGGAAAAAATGCAGCAACTGTCTGCAACGAATAGCTAATCTACAATTTTCACCCGACTGTAATTAAGGATGAAGATCTTCAAAATTAATCAAGAAACCAACCCGCTTCTGTATGTGCACTCGTGTTTACTGCGCCCTGCAAAAAACGCAACCACCAAGTCCTAATGTCACCAAAACTGAACACAAATAAGCAACTGCCGCTGTTTTCTTATAAAAATTTCATCACAAAAAAAGGTAAACTGAATCTTATCATTGTTTATTAAGTTTATTGTTTACACCCCAAGTTTATCTGAACAGGATTACCAAGCTCACCAAAAAAGCCAGTGGAAAAAAGATTTAAAACATTATAACCTTATTTCCAGTGATCTAGTTCAATAAGGTACAGTCTGATAAGAGGTAGTATGGATATTTGACGAGATTTTAAGTTCACTCATGGGAGAACTAACGGCTAAAAATCATAAATGACAGATGTGTGTGACCGTGTGGAACTGTGGATCAAAAACATCACTATGTTCCCTAATCTGTAGCGCATGTAAAGTGTGTGTATTCAATGATTTTAAACCAATTGAAGAAATTTACCAGATGAGGAATTCACAAGGTGTTGCTTTGTCGAATTTCTGGACAACAGAACTATTATTTTCTAAGAAATGGCTTCTGACACACAAGTAGCCGCTGATCACTCCCATTCTGGGGGTCGATTACCCTTGCTTCCCACCGAACCTGAGAAGCATGTGTCCGTGCCATCTCTATTGCTCCAACATTATCCGAAAGGACCACCCAACCCTAGTAAGACATACATGCATGATAAGAACATTAAATTCACAAGGCAAATCAAGAGAACCACACTGAGCAAATATCTGAATTAACAGAAAAGAAAATTTCGGAGAAGAAAGATATATTCTGCACACTTGAAGTAAATATCTGAATTCACTATTCTATGGTTCTACACCTCTGATTCATGATGAAAGACGTTTGAATTTAGAACATAATGATAGAAATACAGAAAAAAGTCATACGAGTAATATAAAAGATGGATGAACAAACTGTGTAAACTTCATAACAGCGACACCAGGAGAATTCACTCTAAATAGAACAGAAAGCCAGGATTCTTAAGGTTATCAGGTATACCTCTGGTCGTAGAATTCTATCCATCTCCAAAAACAAATCCATCATTCTACATTTCTGTGAACTGAGATGAGAGAGAAGCCCATTGGCATGAAGCATATCATAAGTTCGAGGATATGTAGGAAAAGGTTCGCACCTACAAAATAGAATGTCGGATTAGCACCCCTTACAAAAGAAAAGAATAGAGAATTGTACTAAGGAGGATATCTATTGGAAAACAGATCGAACATAGAGCCACCTCTAACTCAAGATAAGTAGATGTAAAAACTTAAAACTTAAAACTTAAAACCACAGAACCAACAACAAACAGCAAGAGGATTACAGAGTAAAGGGGAGAAAAGGGACCTAATAACAAGCTATACTTGAAACATTCCAAGAGGTAACTGGGTAAGGTGTGTACTTCACGAGCTTCCCAGTTTAGAACTTAGGCAACTAATTCCTAAACAAAAGCTGCCTATTTGAAGGGTTAGCTTCAAAGTCTATACATGGGCTTCCTCCAGTTCTCCCACTCTCTTGACTGTAGAAAACTATGTCCCATATATAATTTCACACATAAACTAAAATATGCATCTTTGACAGGAGCAAGTTATGAACTTTCTCACAGATGTATATACATGCAAGGAAAGGAAAATAGTTAAGTACACATGATGTTTAACCCTTCAGATGAGAAAACGATTGTTTAGCATATAACATTACCAGTCATGCAAAACACCAGCAAACCCTTGATCGAGTATCAGAGAAAGTGTCTTGCGAACCCCGACAGGAACTACATTCATAACCCACGCCGATTTCTTCCCTTCCAAAAGAGCAGCATTAAAACCACCATAATGAGCATTCATGTCCATCACATTGCGTACCATGTTATATGGAGGTAACGGGTCTTCATCTCCAGGCCGTTTCGGATGGTCGGAAAATATCAAAGGAGTAAGCAATGACCAATAATTTCTAAGAGCCGATTTCCAATTTTCACTGTCTTCATAAAAGTCTTCAGATTGAACACCTGAAGAATTTAAATATAAAAAAATCAGCAAGCTAGCTTTTAACTCAACCTTGTACTTTGTAACTTAATACATGCCAAACTACTAAAAAAAAATACAGAAGCCAAATCAACTAGATGAGCCCGCAAAACTACAACATTGAAACGATACTTTCCATGAACTTCAAGTTCTTCAGAGGTAAGCCGACCACCAATGGACCTGTTGTTAATCGGAATCCATCTTCTACTGTTTGATCCAGCAATGCATTTGGCGAGAGGGAAGTAATATGGTTGGTTTTCATGTGCATCCGGACAAAGAGGCATCCCCTTCTTCCTATAAACAGAAGGATTGAAACTTTAGAGACAGTGAGTAAATCAATTACCCCATGAGATCATGTCCAATAAAATAACTTAACTAGTCACAATAAAAGGATAGACATTTATATAAACCCTATATTAAACAAATACCGTTCAATAAATAAGGTGGGTTGTGGATACTCTTACCTAGCAGCATAACATTGTGCATCAGCAGTCTTCTGCCAGATAAGAGTTTCATCTTGCTGATCAAGAAGACTCCAGCAAATTTTTTGAGTGAAATCTTCAATTGGTGTTAACATGTTCCCTTTCTTCGTTGCCAGCAAGCTCCCTTCTGGCTTGATCATCGGAGAAGTAAGGACAAAGTAACCTCCAGGCTTGAGGATACGATCGACTTCAATGATAAACATTCCATCTGCATCACAAGGTTACTGTTACAATTCATGAACATACAGCCAATTTGAAGAAGCATTTCACAAAGTTCAATGTTTCCAATACACAGTAAGCACAAATATAGTCATCAGTCTCATCACCGAACACAGAACCCTCCTCACCACCATAGTGATCCACTAATACCAGACAAAGACATTAGACTGATTTGTTGACAGGGAAGGCGGGTGAGGAGCCACTTCAACAATCAGAGCAAAGTATTACAGGGTATTGTAGAAAAAAAAACAAAGCAGTTATATTTGTCCCTCTAATACTAGATAGCTTATGTATTTCTACCTCTGTGAAACCACAAGTTAAAAGCAACACCCACATCTGCCCTTTCTAGGGTAGAGCCTCTTTAGAGACACTGGAGACCGGAGTAGTAGTTGAATTGCACCAGAAAGTAATAGAGTATGCCATTAAGTGAACTATTTCAAATCGCTTCAGGAAACATATATTCTCTTGCAGATGGAAAGAAATCCAGTTCAATTTTATCTTTTCATAATGTGATGTAGCACACTAATATAAAGCCGAAGGAAGAAGAAGAAAACTACAATTCTTTCATTGCATTTTAACTCTCATTAGAAAAAGGCTAAAAGCACATTGATTTATCGAAAGGCCAAAGCAATCAGAGACCAGGAGTTAAAAAGATATATAATAAAATGTGCAATGTGATGAGTTACCTTTTCCATCCCAATCAATACCACACTGAGCACAGTGCACCATGTCAAACGACAATGAAGGATATGGAAGTTGCCTAGAGATAAAATTTCCAATCATGGCTGGTAGACCTCTTTCCAGGGCCAACTGAGCCTGGCCACCAGTCAACTCATATGCCGCAATACAAACAGGCATTACTTTAAGGGAGACTAAATGGGCTCCAAAACTTCCGAAACCACAGCCAATGTCAAGCACCGTCTGCACCTATAATTGTTAAAGGAAAAATGTCAACTCATGAATGTTTAACACTTCCCAGGCCATTTTTCAAGAAAGGTTTACTGCCAGAAAGATGATGAGAATTGAGAAGCATCAGACGACTTACACCAGCTCGAGGGAAGTCTGAATCACTGCCCAACCCTATCATCTCTGCAAGTTGTCGAGAATAATCTTTAACACCATCGAAGATTAAACCATCATCATTGTGGAAAGCAATTTGGTTCTCTTCCAGTAACATCATCCTAGTTAAATCAATTCATAAAATGTTTTCAGCTTTAAAACAAGTCCGTACTTTCATAATTCTCCAACACCAGATAAGTAGAGAAAATGTTACCTCTTTGTCATGCTTCCAGAAGAAAGAAACTGATCTTTGGTAATTTTGACATTTCCACTCCAAATCACATCTCGGCCAGCAGGCCATCGTAAGGGAATCTTATACTCCTTAGGAGGTCGAACTAAGCACCGTTCTTCATCCCTCAACAACTCACAACGACGATCAAACTCCTCCCCATCTTTTAACCCAGCAAACAAATTTGCACTAGCATTATAACAAGGCACATAATTCTCCCTCTCCCTCCCGCAAAGTGGCAGCTCCTTTTGCCTAGGATTACTCCCCGACTGAAGATACCTCAAATCAAAATAATCAACCACTGCTTGCTCCTTCAACTTCCTATAATTGACAACGACATCATGTAATCGAGGGCCAGCTAAGGGATCAAAATCTCTTGGTGATGTTGACAATGGCCGCAAGAGTGTAACTAACACAAGAACACTAACGAGGCACAAAAGAAACCAATTTCGCCGGATTTTGTACCCGAAAAGCAACGACAATTTCTTAGACCAAGAGCTTCTCATGTCCAATATCTAACCACACTTCCCTTCAACAACTCATCTGAAACAACCAAATTCCTAATTTAACACACTTTAATGATCCCAAATCTCCAAGAATTACGAAAACCATACCCCTCTCCCTATTAACAGCAACCAATCCGTCGATTCCCACCTATAAACACCACAAATTCAACAACATATCCTAATTAGAATCACAAACTCATTATACAAACACTGCCTAACAAAGCTAAGATTACAACAACAATAACAACCAACCAAAGGCGGAGTTAGCCGGTAGCAAGGGGTGGCACTGGCTACGCAAAACCCCCCAAAAATAGTTAAGGTTATCGATATTTGCTACCCAAAATCCGTAACAATAAGGTAAAACAATAAGGGGAAAGTTAGCTACTCAAAATTTCATATGTAACTCCCGCCCCATACAACAACATTACGCCAGTACCTCAACTGCTCTCGCAATTTGCAATATAAGGGTGTCGGATATACGCAGCCTCAACCACGTGTCAGAAACTAAACTAGACTGTTTCCAGATAACACACAATTACGAAAACACAGATAAAAATTGCGTCGAGAATTGCATCAAATAAATTCCGCATCCAAATAAAAAATAACTTGACATAAATTAACTGCTACAAACAATCATATAACATTAAATGAGAGCAACAATCATCCAAATTAAATGCATTATTAAATTATTATTATTATTACGTACCTGAAAATTAACGGAATTATTTCCCTGAAATAAGAACTAATTAATTATACTTCACTGAAATTGCTCCAAATTTCTAGGGTTCATCAAAACAGGATAAAAATTAATTGCGATCATCGAATTTTCGGATCGCACAAAGAATTTATTGGAGAACGCAATTATGCGACAACCAAAAAGTAAAAAAGCGAAAAGCAAAAATTAAAAAAATACGAAATTTAAAAAAATATGAATGCTGTCAAAAATAAACAAAAAAATCAAGACAAAATTAATCATAAAAAATTGATGAATGAAGGAAATTGGAGAGAGAAAGAAAGAGAGAGAGGTGTGTATAGATTCAGAGCAATGAACTAGAGAGAGAAAATTCAGAGTTGAGTGTAATTCGGAATTTTCAGTTTTATTTGTTTGTAAAATTATTCTCCGTTTTTATCAATTCTTTACGTTTGTTTTCGAGGAAAGAAATGATTAGAAAAACAAAAACAAAAAATGAAGGAAAAATATCATCTTGTTTTTTCGATTTAATTTCCGTTTTTATAAATTAATTTAAGTTCAGTTCACCTTAATTCAACTCATTTTAGTTCTGCTAATCTTAATTCAGCTCTATATATATCTAAGCAAATTTTGAATTCAGTTTAGCTCAGATTCATTCAGTTTAAATGAACAAGACCTTACTTGTATTTGAAATTGAAATCATTTTTTCAAAAAAGCAAATAGATAATTATTAATGGGACAAATGAGGTATATAACTAAATCGACATCAATTCTTATTTAAGAATATGCTAATGTAAGATGGCTCTCATATTTGATTAAAAATAGAGACGGAAATAAATAGAGGTTCTGAGACGTTTTTAAGTTGGGAAAGTTTAAAACAAGACCAATTGTTAACTTATAAACATAGATAAATGATTGAGACACGTAACTAAAAAAGAAGTAAAAATTAAACTGGGGAATTATAAATGTTCTTTTTTGTTACGTACTCCCTCTGTTCCGGTCATTTGTTGTCATATTCTATGTTGGTGTCTTAGTCAATTGTTATCCTTTCTATTTAAGTATTACATTCGATGAATAATTTGATCATTCTCTTTCAAAAAAAAAATATAATTTGATCTCACTCGATTTGGTATATATGTCATTTAATAATTGCTGTTCTACCCTTTCGTTGGTATTTATGTCATTATTAAAGGACAACAATTAACCGGGACGGAAGAATGAGTAGTTGTTGAGTGAGGGAAAGGGTGAAGTAGGCAAATAATAGAGGGAAGTAAAGTAGGTAGGTAGCAATGTAGCATAACATGAATGAATAAGAGACTGGTAGAAGTAGAAAATTTGACAAAGGTATCTTTAGATTTTGTTGGGACAAATATGCTTTTTTTGGGAATTGTTTTGAGTATTGCTCTTCATTTTGTCTATGTCATCACCTAATTTGTGTTTATTATTTATCAACTTTCTTCTCCTGATTTTGGATTGTTGGGTACATTTAGCATACAATAATTGGACCTAAAATATGCTTTTATTGTCGACAAAATTGTTAATAGGGTAGATTAAGTGACACAATCGTTTTTGTTAAGAAAATACCATCAACAACTTAAAGCCGTGTCGAAAATGAAGTGTATTGAATTATGTACATTGTACATCTCCTGAGAAAATGAAAGACAAATAAACTGATGGTACATATATCTACAAAAATGATCGAGCTTTTAATTTTATTTACTCTAATTTCTTACGGATTAACTTACACTCTAAATAATTAAAGAAAATATTTTTTTCTAATACATTTTAAATAACAAAAACTCTAACCGATTTTTTCCTTCCGTTAATTATACTTAAAATCGTTTTAAGTTAAAATCTCTACATAAGCCAATGAACCAGGAGAGATACTCTACACTCTGAAAATGCTGTAAAGATGAAATCACTTTGATCATCATGGCGGATATCAATGATTGTATAACATGTGAGCCCCATTTAATTATCACCTTTTCTCTTTTTATCAATTGCTATTTTAATACAATGACGTGGATGTTTTTTTAATTTTTTATATACTTCGTACTTCCTCCCATCCAGACCAAAGGTAACAGTTGCTTTATCACACTTGCCGAGACACGTTTTGCAACGTAAATATCTTTAGTTACACATTATTAAAAATTATAAAAATTTGA
>JAYMSF010000266.1:0-17939 GCA_036897335.1 Silene vulgaris | reverse complement strand
ATTTAAAAATTAAATAAAAATTTCTAGGTTTAGTCTTCTTAATGTTAGACGTGGAAGGTAGTCAATATATATCATGTTCATATCGACTACTTGATAATTTAAAGTCGCTAATTTAACTCTTTTATAATATCGAATCAACTTTTTACAATTTTAGTTAAGCCATAGTGTTTGTGTAATTGTTACGAACATAACACGATACGTCATTGCTCATTCATGTACGAGTTTTACTCATTCATGTACTTTTTTCCATAATTTTTCCATTCATTACCCTTCTCCCAAAAAACACAAAAAAAAATTAACTCTCTCCTCTTCTCTCCCTATCAAAATTAGCCAAATTTTCACCAAACTATTCAACTAAAAATCTTAATCCTCATATTAATCGACTAATAATTAGACCTCACTAATTAAGCATCAAATTTATTATTCAATTAAGTAGGTGTAAATTGAATTAGGTTAAAGAAATAATTAGGGTTTATTAAAACTAGGTAAGGGGTGGCAGGCGCGGCGACTCGCGAGGGAAGGAGAGACAGCGGTCGAACGTGGTTGGCGGAGGCGGTGGCGGTGGTCGGTCGTGCAAGGAGGAGAGTGAACCGATGTTTGCAGGGAGTTAAGGGGTAGGGACTAGGTAGAGAGAAATGACGTATGGTTCAAGATGGTGTCAGTCGGGGGCGTCGTCGGTTGAGGGCGGTGGGGGCAGAAGGTCACCAGTCATTGGAAGGTGACGGCGGAGGCAGGGTGGTTGGCGGCAGAGGTAGCGTAGGGCCGTACGGACGACACCGTGGTGGCAGGGACGGGGGATACCGGATATGTGGTTTTTGTTTTATTCTTTAATGTTATTTTAGCATTGCATAGGAGGGCCCGTCTTGTTGTCGGTATATTTGGCCGGAGAATGTGCAGAGGAGGGCGGTTGGGAAGGAGGTGGTGATTGAATGGTGGTTGAGAGGTGGAGGCATGGAGGGAGGAAATTGAAATAGGAAAAATTGAAAAAAAAGTGTTGAAATTGAAGGGGTAAAGTAGTAAATTGTGTACATGATTAAGTAAATCATGTACTTGAATGAGCACCACCCAATGGAAAATAGGATACAAAAAGTACTGAAATGAGTCAAAAATGTACTGCGGAAATAAACTACGATTTTAAATAATTATTTGTAAGGTACTTTTTTTTTTTCCGGAGATGATTCGATTTTGTTTAGCTTGGTCATTTGATGTTGGTTCCTTCGATCGAGAAAGAGAACGCTTATCCATATCGTCATCCATTCTGATTGTCTTTCGATTCTTAAATTAGCATCGTGGTCCTTCCAAGATCACAGGTAAGTAATGATTGATGGAGAAAGGGCTCAAGCCAAAGAAATGTGCCAAGCCGAAGTGTAAAAATCTCATAGATCGATATCTGATTTGGAATTTGTCTGGTTTTTTATCATCAAGACACCCGAAGGCCCGACATATCTCTTTGATTTGTCTTCATAAGTATAACAAGAAAATTCAATTTGTATTGACAATGTGTAATTAAATATAATAGTGAGGCTATATAAGGACTAAGGAGTGCATATTACTATATTAGCATAGGTGCAATAGGAGATGAAATATCTGGACTTTAATGGAGGGAGATATATTTTTTGTTTCGTGAAAGTTGTAACTTTGATGATGTATTAGAATAAGAAAAGGTATTACATAATATAGAAAAACAAGTTATTTTTCAAGATGGGTATTGTGGGCATGCCACCCACGCGTGTACCATTCATGGCGGTCGACTATGAAGAATAAGTAATCGGATCACTTTAGTTCGATCAGTTATGCCTCTGGTGGGCGAGCTGTTCGAATCAAGCTAATAATTTGAAGCAGCCGTCACCAAACAAATATGAGAGTTTAGAATCGTTGAATCAACTTTATACCTTTGAATATAGAACAAAACAATTGACAAAGGTATTAAAGATACAAACTCGTGTCCATTTGCACTATATGTCTAAAAATGACTCTCGTATCTAAGGTACGGTCACTCGATATTCAGATATTTGAGTAAGGGGTACGGTCACGTATTAAGAAGCTCTTTAACCAAGTAATAAATCTCGCACGCTCAAATGATGGCCTTTATTAAACAATCATGGTAATTGAGTGCAAATGTTAATGAATCGGTTTAATGTATAATTCCGAAAGCATCGTTTTTAACATATGTCAATTTAAGCTAAAATCGGTTCTTTGTTGTACAATTAAAGAATCTACTGTCAAATTAGTAACAAAAAAGTACAAGCTGCATAAAAAATACAATACACGAGTTGGGATATAATGCACAACATTACATATACACATTTGACAAAAGAACACTTTTGACAAAAAGAATGTCATTAGTAGACACTGTCAAGTTAGGGTCGTTAACGTAGTGCATAATAAAATGAAAATATTATTTTTTAGGATTCTAATTGATTTTAGCTATTAATTATATATAGTACTAATAACAAGGATTAGTAGTTGATTTGATATTGATTAATGAGCTACAGTAATGAAATGTATAAGACAGAAGGAATAGACTTGGAAGAGGCGCAACCATTCTCGCGTCACTTTGATGAGGCGCATGAACTAGTGAGTCACTTCCAAGCCAGTTTCTACTCCTTGTCTTAGGTCAGGTTTGTTGAATATGCCTTACCTGACCACCCGTCGGACCCATTGCACCAGGTCAAGGACGAAATTCGATTTGGTCACGGGAGCTAACTGCCCCTGACCATTGGTCGGAAGTACAAAACGGGACTCATGGAACTGCCATGCGTGAAGTCTTGCCCGTACAAATAACTCCAATAAATACCCTTCACTATGCCCTAGAAGAAGTAACTCGCTTCTGACTCTCCAAACTATCTCACTCATCTCTAGTCGGCACAAATAACTCCTCATTAGGAATTTAATCAACCAAGAGAAGTATAAAACCTCACTTAAGCATCAGAGGGGCTTTTTTCGGAGACCATCCGGACTAGGTTTGTTGCGTATTTCAGGTGAAAGGTAAACGAGATGGAAGTATAAAGGACCTCATGCCTGACAAACATTCAAGCATTTAAAGCACATTGTCATTGTATTATTTTCGTCTAGTGTCTTTATAACCGAAACAAAACTAGTTGAGTTTATCAAAATTACCATTTAGAGTTTCAGTAAATGAACCCAACTTAGGTACTTCCATTCCTTCTATACATATATCCATTATTCCAATTTATGCTTCTGAACTTGCATCAAAGCGAGGCAGAATCATTACAACATTACAAAATTTTGATCTCGCATAACTGGGTGTAGGCGCATAGCATTATTAGCATATACTTCGTAAGTTATTTTCTGACAACTCGTGACCATTGATCAATATATGGAAGAGCGCTCGCGACAGTGAGGACGAGGTCTTGCTCGGCAGCACCCGATGATGATGCTATAGTGGGTGATTGGCTGATTGTTGATGAAAGAGTTGGGGAGAAAATTAGAAATAGGGAAGAAAAATAAGAGGAATAAAATCGTCAAGCAAGTGTATTATTTACTAAAATACGTGTATAAAACACCCAAATACTATTGCCGTTTCTCAAAAAATCTATCAAAAAATCAATTTTATACTTCGTAATATTAGCGTAAAACCGTCTTTCCTACAAGCATCAACCAACGAACTCGGATGGATCCCCAATTAATTCAGGAAACCTTTCCCAAAATGCATTGATCCCAACACCACTCAATCCAACCCAAACATGGCTGCCACCCCAAAACGCAACACACCCACTAAACGCCGCACTCCCACCGCCGCCTCTAAAAAACGCAAAACTCCCTCCCTCTCCACCGCCACCGCCACCGCCACACACACCTCGCATCCTGACCCCGACCCCCAACCTTACCGCATCAACCACCGTACAACAACCCTTCCACCCCTCATTTCCGACGTCACCACCGCCATCTCCGCCGCAAACACCTTCCTCCATAACCACGACACTCTCCTCCTCCCTTCTCTCACTCTCTCCCTTCAATCCTCCCTCTCCTCTACCTCCACCGCGCTTTCCCACCTCCGCTCCCTCCTCTCTCTCCCCTCGCCGTCCCCTCCACCGCTGCCACCACCCTCGGTTTCTATTTCCTTGCCGCAACAATCGCCGTCCTCTCCATGGTTCGAGCGGTTCGTGTTATCCTCAATCACGGATTCCGACCCCAGATGGGCCCAAACCTTCCGCATGTCAAAACCAACCTTCTCTCTTCTCAGTTCAACGCTATCACATTCTATCTCCGCCGCGCTTCCGGATATTCCGCCGCATTTTGCGCTCGGTTGCGCGCTTTATCGGCTTGCGCATGGCACATCTTTCTCCTTTATTGGTCAGCGGTTCGGGTTTTCGTCGAAAGACGCTTGTAGAGCGTTTTACACCGTTTGTAAGGTAATTTGCGCCGATTTAGGAGGTTATTTTGGTAATTTCCGGGAGGAAATTACCGATATTTTGATGTTGAATTGTTGTGGGGTTTTAGGGTTTGAGAAATTTGGGATTGATGGAGGTGGGGAGGTGTTGGGGGAAAATGGGTTTTTAATTGTTCAAGCATTGGTTGATTCTGATGGAAGATTCTTGGATGTTTCCGCCGGTTGGCCTAGTGTGTTTTCTCCCGTGTCGGTTTTACGACAATCTAGGTTGTATTCAGCTGTGGAGGAGTCAAAAGAGCTCTTAAATGGCCCGGAGGTTGAGTTATTTGACGGACATTCGGTGCCTCAGTATGTTTTAGGGGAATCGTGGTACCGTAGTTTGCCATGGGTTGTGACACCCTTTGTGGGGACGGGTGAGGGTTTGAGTTCGAGTGAAGTGAAGTTTAATGAGGTGCATAGGAGGGCAATGGGGTTTGTTAAAGTGTCATTTGGGAGGGTTCGAGCGAATTGGCAGTTGCTTAATAGGAGGTGGAAAGAGGAGTTTGTCGAGTTTTTGCCTTTTATTATTACTACTGCATGCTTGTTGAATAATTTTTTGTTGAAGCATGGTGAGGTGCTACCAGATGTAGATGTAGGGAGTGTTGAGGAGACGGAGGAGGAGATGTCGGTTTGTGATGGGGAAGTTAGTGAGAGTGCCGCAAAAATTAGGGACTTGCTGGCATTGCATCTCAACCAGGTAAGTGAAGCTAGGGATAAATAGTTTTTAGTTTCCTAATCCATGCAGAATTTTGATTAGATTGTTCTTGTTCTAACATAGTTAGTTATCTAATGTATCTCTAGGGAAGGATAACGATGCGGTTCATTTTTGTGAAGTATTTAATCGAAATGACAGTGATGTGTTATTTTGGTTGACCTTGTTCATTACTGAAAGATAACGTGTCGTTACTTGTAACTTTGTAAGAACCATACTATTCTGATAAATAACTTACTTTGTAGAGTTCAGGTTATTTTTGTTCTACTGCGGTGCATCTTCACGGTAGGATAACGAGCTGGTTCATTCGTATTTAATATGAACTGAATTGTTGATTTGATATTTGGGTTTATCCATGTTAGTTGCTGAAGATTGAGCCCAGGAAGGGAAATTCTAGTACAACTTTTAAGGATGTCTTTGGTCACAAACTCACAATATTACTCTGTAATTCTATATTAAGTCTCTGCAACTCAAAGCTTCCTCACGAACAAAATTCTTCCTGAAAGCCTAGAACAAGATCATAACAAGGTGTACCGAGAGGCACTGTCCCATAAATTTTGTTTTGTTGTTGTGAATTGTGTTCATAGGGGTATCCTTGGTTAAAGGGGATCAAGAAGAACTTGACATGCTTCTTAATTGCACGTTGCTGTTACTTGGACAAAATATAGTCATAAAAAAATGCTTTAAGACACTGGTACTGTATATCACTACCACTCCCAAAGTCGTCCCAAACCGTTTAACGTACTGTATATAGGTAAAATGCGTGGTCCAAGGTTGTCCGGTATTCAAGTTGTGAAGTAATTAATTGCTTACAAGTAATAATAATTCCTTTTGCTGTAGGTCGTGAGAGGAATTTAATGCTTAGACCATAGAGAGATAACATGTCTTTACCTCTTCAGATAACGTGTCGTTACTTGTAAGAAACATACTATTCTGAAAAGTATAATTTACTTTGTAAAGTTTAGGTCATCCTTGTTCTACTGTGGAGCATCTTAATGTTGGGATAATGACTAATGAGCTGGCTCATTTTTACTTAATATGAAATGGAATGATGATTTGAAATTTTATATGAACTGGCACATTCGGTGCCTCAGTATGTTTTAGGGGATTCATGGTACCGTAGTTTGCCGTGGGTTGTGACACCCTTTGCACGGAAGGGTGAAAATTCGAGAGAAGTGATGTTTAATGAAGTGCATAGGAGGGAATGGGGTTTGTTAAAGTGGCTTTTGGGAGGGTTCGAGCGAATTGGCAGTTGCTTAATAGGAGGTGGAAAGAGGAGTTTATTGAGTTTTTGCCTTTTATTATTACTAGTTTACTACTGCTTGTTTGTTGAATAATTTTTTGTTGGAAGCATGGCGAGATGCTACCAGATGTAGATGTAGGGAGTGTTAAGGATACGGAGGAGATACTGGTTTATGATGGGGACGTTAGTGAGACTGCCGCAAAAATTAGAGACTTGCTGGCATTGCATCTCAACAAGGTAAGCCAAGGTAGAGATGATTAGTTTTTAGTTTCCTAATCCATGTAGAATTAGCATAGATTGTTTTTGTTCTAACGTAGTTCATCTAATGTATGTCTAAGGAAGGATAACGATTTGGTTCATATTTGTTGAGTATTTAATCGGAACGACAGCGATGTGTTATTTTGGTTGACCTTGATCATTACTGAAAGATAACGTGTCGTTACTTGTAAGAAACATACTATTTCTGATAAATAACTTGCTTTGTAGAGTTCAGGTCATCCTTATTCTTCTGTGAAGCATCTTAATTGTGAATAAGACTAATGAGCTGATTCATTCGTATTTAATATGAAATGAAATGATGATTTGATATTTTGGTTTATCCGTGTTAGTTGCTGAAGTTTGAGCCTATAAGAACGGAAATTCTAGAACCAACTTTTAGGATATCTTTGGGTCACAATATTGTGACACTACTATGTAATTCTATACTAAGTTTCTGCACCTTGAAGCTTCTTCACGAACAACATTAATCCTGAAAGCCTGGAACAAGACCTTAACAAGGTGTACTGAGCGGCATTATCCCATAAATTTTGCTTGGTTGTTGACTTATTGTGATCATATGGGGTAACCTTGGCTACAGAGCATCACGGAGAACTTGACATGCTTCTTAATTGCACGCAGTCTTGTTAAAAGCATGCTTTAAGACACTGGTACTGTATGTCACTACCACTCCCAAAGTCCCCAACCGTTTAAGGTGCTTAAAACCGTTGGGTGGATTATAGTAAAATGCGTGGTCCTGGGTTGTCTGGTATAGAAGTTGTGAAGTAATTATGGCTTATAAGGAATTATAATTCCGTTTGCTGTAGTCGGGAGAGGAATTTAATGCCTAGACAATAGAGAGATCGTATTTCCTTGTAATTTGGATGTTGAATGCCTATGCAAACTGATCTCTGAGGAAAATCTAGTCTAGGGAAGACAGAGATCAAATTTTATGGGGAGCTGGTTTGTACCATTTGTTCCGTAGTCACAATTGAGCTCTTAGGATGATTTAAACGCCGTGAAATTCCAGAACTTGGAAAATCTCTTAATCTTTTGATGAAGTTTCAGCTTACAAGCATTGTAAATTCTGGATTTATAGAGGGTTCTTTGTTGCAAAGCAGAACTTTTGAAGATATCTTTCAGTTTAAAGTTTGAACAAGGACCGATTTGGTTTCCTACACATCTATATATATCGTCCGGAGTAATAATCTGCCTGAGATTAGATGATCTGTTTCCTAATTTCTGAAGTCTCTGCATGCTGTTGTTACTTCATGTGCATCTCTTTCTGTTATACTTTGACTTCTTGGGCTGATCAAGCATGGAGTAGATCAGTAAAGATTGTTAGTTCAGAAAATTGTTGATTCTAAAGCCAAGACCCAAGAAGCTTTTATATGTTCCCTCAAATGTATTCCCTCCGTCTTGATCATTTATTTACCTTTTTATTCCTTTTGAGAAAACAAATGTCCGGGTCGGAGTATTAAATAGAGCTTTGAATGCATATCTTGCAGATGGCTTTGAGTCAATACTACTACAGGAATTTGAGTTTCGCTGGAAGAGCAACTACAAGCAACTTTTGTACTATGCTTTGTCAATCTCCTGTCTGTTGTGAAACGGTTTTGTGCGACCAATCAAAGCCTCATTGAAACTAGCGGCCTAGCGGGTGCCATGTTGGCCAATGTAGCAAAAGAGGTTGTCGCTACCTACCCGTCATTAAATTACGAGTAATCGAGTTAGTCACAGTGTTACGCAATGAGACCGTCTTATATATAAATATATGAAGCGTAGAATCTGTGCGCGTGTTTGAGGAGCGGAGTTGATACAACCGAACACGTTTTCGAGATCTCTCAGATTTCTACCCTCAACTTAATTAAAACATTAAAACAAAGATGTCACAATCATCTAGCACAAATATTCAATTGAACATAATGATGACCAAGATAGTTTGATAAATTCTAACGGACATTTGTTTAATTATTGTGCCATTTGTATTAAGGCTGACGTGAATGCAATACCATCAAATACTTTGATTGCTCAGTCTTTACAAAAAGTATGTACAAAGTTACGACTTAATCAAAGGTTTTACTAAATATCAGGGCGAACCTAGAAATAAAATTTTGGGGTAGCGAATTTTCCTTATGTAGTTTAATATTCATGTTGAGGTCACATATTTAAAAATTTCCACGTATCAAAAATTGATAATCTTAATAATTTCTTGGAAGTTTGGGGTAGCGAGTGCTACCGTTTGGCACTAGCTAGGTTCCCCGGCCAACTTGATTGATGAATACTTTCACCATGTGGAAGGGTAATTGATATCTTCCCTAATCAACCAAAATCTGTATCTTAACTTGTAGTTTAGCTAATGTAATACACAATCAACCGTGTTACTACATGTTACCGATATACAAACCCGTTATCTCGTCCTTCTTAGTTTTTCAGTAATTAATTGTACACGAGTCGTACTACTAGATTGTAAAATACTGTCTTGTGTAGAAAAAAAAAAGCGCAAATTTTAACTGTTGCATATGGTAACTAACCGTGTTAATGAGCAGAATTTTGAACAAACGTAAGCTAGATCAACTGGTAAAACCCGAAAGTGATTAATTTTTTTTTTTTGAAATGTAGTCAACTTCAACATTAAAGCACGTCATGAAGAGCATAAACAAACAATAATCAGAAATTACCCAGACATTAACGTACACGCGACAAGAATCAGCAACATTCTTCTTCAATTTTTCAGGCTTCAACATTCAAAGTTTTAACTAGTCTTCTTACTGACAATTTCTTCATTTCTTGTCTCTTTTAATTCTAAATTCTGTCAGACAAGAAAATAAGTTGATCAAGAAATACTACACTTATAATTCAACATCATCATGCAATGTGTTTCTAACTCTAAATCCTTGTTTTCTTTCCTCATTTTCTGTATCTTTTTCTTCTTTTTCTTGACTTTTTCGGAAGCCCTTCATGATTTTCAAGCTTCTCCTTTTCCGGGTTTGTTTACGTCTTCTAATCTTATCTTCTTTTACTTTCAGTTTGCGGGAATTCTTGAGGTACTGGGGTAATGTTATTTATTGTCGTAGTTTTCAGGAAAAATTTCTGACTTTTTCTTGGGTGGAATTTGTGCAGAGGAGTATAATGAGCATGGAAGAGACGTTGACGGGTTGATAAAATCGAAAGATGATGATCATATAAATGATGTTAGTAACCGGAGGTCTATTGCTGAAAATGCAGCAGATAAATCATCTGCACTGATTTTGGCTGCCAAGAACACAAACAGGCAAGACCCACTTGATGACTTCAAACATTACACTGGTGGATGGAATATCAGCAATAAACATTACTGGACTGTAAGTCTTTTTATTTTCGATAATATAATCAATTTAACACTATATTGTTTTAAAACGGTCTTACAACAGACTAATCGGAAATCACAAATAATGCTCGAACAGTCGTATGTTTTTTGTTGTCTGAATTTGATATTTTGCTGAGTTTTGAGGATTTTTGCATGCTGAATTGTCATTTGTCGGATTATCTGCTGAATTAGGCTTAGCAGTTCACAAGAGAAATACATTTTTCATTGATTTGTGCTTTTGAAATGTATAATATTGAGCTGCCAAAAAAAAAAAATGTATAATATTGTTCCTGAATCGACTGCTGTGTTTCTTTGGTCCTTAAATTTTTGAAAAAAAATTATTTATGCTTGATTTTATTCTGTCAGTAGTGGTTTTATGTATTCGGTTTCATTGCCTATCGTCTATCGCTTTATCAGTAGTATTTTTTCTTACAGTATATCAGCATCTTGTATTCAAGCTTAATTCAGGCAGAGCTTTAATTAGGGTTCATTTTTTCACTCTAACATTGACATTTTATTCTGGATGCAGTCTGTGGCTTACACGGCGGCACCATTCTTTATTGTTGCAGCAGTGTGGTTTGTGATCTTTGGGCTGTCTCTGATATGCTCCTGCCTGTATTATTGTTGTTGTAGAAAAGCACCATATGGTTATTCTCGAGTTTGCTATGCACTTTCACTCATTTTCCTGATTCTTTTCACTGTTGCCGCTATGTAAGCCTTCCTTTTCCCCATCCTCCTGTTTTAATGCTAATAACAACATCTTAACTCAATGCTTAAAAGGCGCTCACCTATCACAAGTTAAGGGTGTCATCGCTTGAATTTCAGATCCTGTTCATTGCGTAAAACTAATGAAACGAGAATAAAGAAATCAATTTTGCATTCATTACCTGGAAGTTACTGCATCTGTTCAGCTATATAATTTTGGTAACGCTGATATTCTTTTTTACGGCAGTGTTGGGTGCATCTTTCTTTACACTGGACAGGCAAAGTTTCATTCTAGTACAACAGAAACACTGCGATATGTTGTGGGTCAGGCGGATTATACAGTTGATAACCTAAACAATGTCTCGGACTATCTCTCTGAAGCCAAAGCCATAGGGGTGGGGGAAATGGTATTACCAGAAATGATCCAGAATCAGATTAGTGACGTTCAGACGAAGCTACGGAATGCTGCTAATACCCTTCAAGTCAAAACTGAGGATAATTCCAAAAAGATACAGAGGGTCTTAGACCAAGTGTAAGTATCAGAGTTATTAATGCCGTTGGCCTTTTTTTTTGGGTGCAAATAGCTGGCATGTTATCGGTATTTGTCTGTTGCACGCTGCAAATTTTATTGATATCTTGCAACTTAATGCAGGAGGTTGATCTTGATAATTCTTGCCGCTGTTATGCTTTCCGTGGCATTTGTTGGATTCTGTGAGCACATCTACCTCTTCTTATAATCTGACTGACTAATTTGGAAACGTCTCTTTAATATGTACTCACTTAGCGTTGTTTAATGGTTTCAGTTTTGTCGATCTTTGGTTTGCAGTGTCTTCTGTACACGTAAGTATTTTTGTTCGATTTTATCCTAAAAGTTCAGTTTTTTTTTCCTCCATGTCGATAATTTCTTGATTTCGTTTGAATTATTGCAGGTTGATCGTCCTTGGTTGGATTCTGGTAACATTAACATTCGTCATGAGTGGAATTTTTCTGGTTCTCCACAAGTAAGTCTTTTTTAGACTGTATACTTTTTTCAGTCTAGTCGGAATATTCAATTCTTCATTCTTGTCTAAAGAATCCTGTTCGGACTTCTTGTGGTGCTACCAGTGTAGTTGCAGACTCTTGTATAGCGATGGAACAATGGGTCCAAAACCCTCAAGCACATACCGCGTTGGATGACATCTTACCATGTGTAGACAAAGCAACCGCGCAATTAACCCTGACGAGATCCAAACAAGTCACATATCAACTTACCATGATGGTAGACACAGTGATTGGCACTATCGCTAATTCTGATCCCGCTCCTAATACAATTCCACCACTTAACTTTAACCAGTCCGGTCCTTTTGTACCCAAGCTTTGCAGCCCCCTCAATCAAGATCTAACTAATCGAACATGTAAACCAGGTGAAGTTGACTTCGGTAATGCTGCTCAGGTAACACTGCACCCGTCTCTTTTCAGTTATTGTACATATTACGGCTCATTTTCAGTATGTTTACCTTAATTGGGTTAATGCAGGTGTGGAAGAAGTATGTTTGCGAGGCAAAACGTGTAAATAAGAACGAGATATGCACGACAACAGGGAGGCTAACACCGACATTGTACAGCCAAATGAATTCAGCAGAGAATGTAGCCTTTGGATTGTATCATTACACGCCCTTCTTGGTGGACGTTCAGGACTGCACTTTCGTACGCAGTACTTTCAGCAAGTTCAGTACAGATTACTGTCCTGGTTTAAGGAAATATACACAATGGATCTACATCGGCCTAGTACTCGTATCAGCTGGAGTCATGTGTTCTTTGATTTTATGGGTTCTATATGCTCGAGAACGAAGACATAGGGTCTATGCCAAGCAATTTCATGCTGATAAATATGAACCTCGAAGTGATGAATAGAAAGGAGGACTAATTACGACAGAATGCATTCATTTACTGTTATATACTCGACGATACCGTGATTGAGAGTCTACTGTACAGTCCTTATATTTTACAGATGTTTAGAATGTGGATAAACTGAGTGAACACCATTGTTTTACTGCAACTCTGGTAGTACATTTTGTTCTTGTATGATATTTCATCAGCTTAGACTAA
The DNA here is from genome assembly GCA_036897335.1 of Silene vulgaris. Taxonomy (NCBI): domain Eukaryota; kingdom Viridiplantae; phylum Streptophyta; class Magnoliopsida; order Caryophyllales; family Caryophyllaceae; genus Silene; species Silene vulgaris. The sequence goes on along the minus strand of JAYMSF010000266.1, from coordinate 5,194 downwards.
CACCTGGTCTTTTTATTTATTTATTATAAAAATGTTGACATTTTCTCGTCTTATGTTGAGACCGTTCAAGGGAGACCTATTCTTTCCTTGATATTTGTAATCACTTTTGGATAAGAATTGTGATAGGAAATCTCTAATATCTTGTCTTACTAGCCAATTTGATGGTGAATCTTTGATTTTGCTATAAACATGTTAGTAATTCAATATTTGATCATGTAGACTTGTCATGAAATCAACATTCAACCCATTATGACCGATTTTGTTGGAAATTTTTTCAATTAACCCGTGTTATGAGATCTGCATTAAAACGTTATATTGTCCTACCAGCTTAGTTTTTGGCTGAGATGGTTTCGTTACATGATATCGGACTCTAATGACTTTGATATTTTGTTTAAAGATATGAGAGAACGACTTAGATTAAAAATAGACAATTATACACACTTATCATTGTAATTGATGAACTTATATAATAAAATAGTATTTTAACCTTGATTTGAGGTTAGTAATGACATGGTTTAGGCTATGGTGTCGGGATGTTGCCACATTTTCATGGGTTAAATCAATTGTTTCATGTTCTCAGGAAAGCCGATTTGAAATATAAACATCTATCTAGACTACTTTTTGCAAGCAATTAGAGTCCTAAATCTTTGTTGATGAGGAGTGATTAGTCAATTTCGGCTTTTGGTCAAGATTGTTCTATTACATTGTATCATAGCTTTGATGATTATGTGGTTTTAACATCAAATTAAATTATGGGATCCCCTCATGCTCTGAAGTATATTAAGGTACTAAATCATTGAATGAATCTCTTTAACCATCCGGCGGCAATAACTTAGATGTTTTTAGTTGAAATGGTTCTCTCAGATGTTTAGTTGCATCTTTATATGCTTCTCAAGAAGGAGGAGGAGGATGAAACCTCGATCAATTTTAATTTGTCTTGGTAACAAGTGCAAATAATGATAAAATGAAATTAGTTTTTTTTTTTTTTTTATTAAGACGGGATAAAACCCGGAGACCTACAACGAGTAGGGTCTCAAAAAATTTTACAAAAAAAAAAAATCAGAGAAATTGACAAAGCACATTACAGTTCAAGTTCAAAATAGACCTACTTATTTGCAAGCCGGGATGGTGGACTATTCGCTTCTATCTGTTTGCTTATCAAACCATCGACTGGGGTTCAATTGTGAGTTTCAACTTGCCCTTTTGGTCAAGACTCGAGATTGTTAGACTATATAGTTCATCGCTTCAATGACTATGAGGTCTTTAACTTCAAATTCCGGGATCTTCTCACTTTGGAATTGAAAGCCGTTGGCATGATAGGGGTATATTAAGGTACTAAACTATTAATTCAAGCTTTAGCTTTAACTATCGGGCATCAACTCAGACACTTTTAATTAAGATGCATGGTTCCATCGCACGTCTAATTGCATGCATGGAACCTCAATCAACTTCGTGAAGCATCCTAAGTGAATTTTGTTAACAACATAACAAGGTACTCCGTATCAAAATTTGGAATTAATTAAATTAATTAGATTGCAGTAAACTGTTGATGATCTGTTTTTGGAAAGATCAAAATTCAATTGACTAACATAACAAGGACGGTTGGTTTTCTGACTAAAAGACTCTGTTTAAGCTTTGTAAATATATTTATCAAGGAAGGGCATGCACATGTGAAGGACTATACCTTATAAGTTAAACTAAAATTGATATTCATAAAACAACAAATTTGGTGTGTCTGAAAACTGTGTGATACTTGCATTGAGATCCCCGATTATTGCATTCCTCGACATGTTACCTTCTTGTTTTTTTTATTTTCTAACTCATTTTTTCCTAAATATATATTTCCTGCATTTTTTTACCTACCTTCATTGTTATTTGCATCCTTATGGTTCTTATTACCTTCATACTATACCTTTTGATCATATCTTATAAAGTCTGTATAATTGTATGTGTTGTATGTATGTTATGCACTCTTTAAACTAAATTCTTTGTAGTTAGGAAAATGCAAGTGAAAAAAATCGCAAAAGAATCATCTCCATTTCTTTCTCTCTAAGAATCACACTCCGTATGATCGTATCATAATAGTTTCTATTCTATACCTATTATCTCTTTATTTTCATGCATAAACCTAGAGCAGTTAGATGACGCCAGAATACAATCTGAACCATTAAGAAGAAATGGACCATTCATTTCTTTTATGAAATGGAGAGAATTTTGACTCAATTTTTTGATAGTAACTTGCATCCTCACTAGTTCACTACTATTGCGATTGCTATATATATGGCCCTTTATCACTTCTTTTGAATTTTGTATCACCAACTTGTATGTTGATACTTCACCTAGAGATTACATATTCGCAAGCTCATTTAGCTATAAAAGCTTTTCATTTTAAGTCAATTATATTAACTTCTTTGTGACTCAAATAATGCTTGGATACTCGGACTTTAGAGAAACTTGTCCAAATTATACTAAGATCATGTTCTTTCTCACTTAATTACAACTCATACCAGTTCAGCGTAGCTAATTATTCAATTAGTACAACAACTGGATCAGCTCAATTCAGCTCAACTTTTATGTTGATACTTCGCCTACGAATATCATATTCGCGAGCTCATTTAACAATGCACACATTTCATTTTAAGTCAATAACATTAAATTCATTGTGTCACGAATGCTTAAATACTCGGATTAGTAGAGAAACTTGTCCAAATTATACTAAAACCATGTTCTTTCTATCTTAATTTCACTTCATATCAGTTCAGCTCAGCTACATTGAGTTCAGCTCAACTCCATTCAGCTCGGATCAGTTCAATTTAGCTCAACAATACTAATCAAATGAACTCTTAATTCAGCGTAATTCAGCTACATTCAATTCACTTCAACTTTTCGAAAAATCAAGTTCTATGGTTGGAATGGAACAAAGGTTGTATGGTTATGATTCAATTATGATGGTGATTCTAATGATGATGATAATCTGTGTGCTATAATTAAACAAGGTGGATCTTTGACCATTGACTAAAATAAAGTAATAAGAACAAAATGAGTTTATGTAAGAAGGCAATATGAATAGAGGGAAACATGAAGAATATTATTTGAAGAGTCCGAGGACACCACCACCACAGCCAGTCCACAAAACAGTCATCACCTTAATACTTATACATAAACTTATAAGCTATGCTTAGTTATGCATCAAATAATTTAATCTTAAAAATAATTTGTGCTTCGAAAGGCAAGTCAGAAGCATAGGATCCTTTGCACGTGAGTATCATCCACTTTCACCCTTTTCTGCTTTTCATGGCACGTGACACTGCCAACTCTTCTGCCCTAGTGCCCTGTGTAATTGTGTATGTAATGCCCTTAAGGCTTAAGCTTTCTTCATATTGGATCATTGTCACTACTTATGGATGAAGCTTGGTTGAAACTAATAAGTGGAAGTTAAGTCGGAGCGGGTCAACTTATACGGTGAAGAATAAACGGGATTTGATTAACTATTGTAACTTGCATTGTAAGGGTGAAATGAGCTTTGACATTTTGTTTTACCAGTATCTCTTAACTACGAGTACATAGGTAAATACTGTCTGAGTCAAGATTTGAAGTAAGCTACTTGATGATATTAACATATATAGATTGAGAATTTTAAGGAGTACTTCGTAATTCAATAGAAAAGTTGAAGGACTATGAATTAGTAGCACAATATATACTAGGCTTTACTGAAAAAAAATATAAGATGTTTGTAAATTTTGTTATGCAAAGGACTCGTAATTCAAACTAACTATTAGTTCTATTCGCTGTCACTAAAGCTTAGACGAGTCAAGCATAAGTATTGAGTATACCTTTAGAGTAGTTTTGCTAGATTTGGTCCATGTGTTATACAACACACGTGTACTAGCTACCTCGTGTTATTATTTATGGTTTGCTATGCTAGAACTCGATTAGTAATTGAGAGTGAATTCATATGCAAATGCAATGTTGTCAGGTGAGGTTATGGGTAGGCTAACTTTTAAGGAGTATAGTCTTTAAAAGGTTGTGGTCTTATTATTGTATAATTGGTACAATGAACATTGAATTGGGGGACCTAAGATTTTATAAAAATATACTTCTACTTCGTGGCAGTTAACCTTATAAGGGAAGTTCATATGTTGTGTGTCCAATTATTGTCTGATTTTGGAGCTAATCATCACGCACCTTGCAATTTTAAAATTTGAGTAACTAACTTATTGTAATCAATGGTCCGTATTAAAGTTGTTCGTGAATTGTATTAGTCTCGATGTCCTGTTTTTTTCGATTGATAAGAGTTGAGCTGAATTGAATAGAATGGAGCCTAGAGCTGAATTGAATAGAATGGAGCGGATCGAGTTGAGTTAAAGTGAATGAAGCTGAAGTAAGAGATAATTTGTGAAGAGATGAACTGAACTAAATGAAGCTGAACTAGAATTAAATAGGCTTAAATTAAGCTAGAAAGAACACGAACTCAATTTGCAAAGGAAACAAACACTAATATGTATTTAGAAACGGTTTTTCTACCGTGTGTCGCCCTAAGGAATAAGGATAGACATTGAGAGTCTAAATAAATAAAGAATTAAAGAGATATATCATGAAAAAATGTAAGTATCAGTTCATTTATTCCATATTTCGTGAAATAACCCTTTAATTCTTTTTATATTTACTAGGCTATTAATATAAGCCCTTAGGGCATAGTTAGAAAATCCGATATACGGAGTATAAATCTGTAAAGGGTCGGGTTTGACGGGCTAATACAATTGTCATTACAAGTTAAATAATGTATTGATTAAAGTTGGTTGGTGCGATTAGTAAAGACTCTCATCTCTAAACAAGTGATGAATGGTTTGATTCTTGACTCTTGCGATGAAAAAACTAAATTTCAGAGAGGTCTACTAATTAAATTGCTTTTAGCACTCGGAGATCGATTGCCTAAACTATTGGTAGTTGATACTCCATCAACAACAAAAAAAATACAACTAAAATATTTTTTCATTAACCAAGTGGTGTTAGTCTAGTGGTAGCTGGGTTAAACCTTGAAACTTGTAGAAATGCAGGAGTTGAGAGGTCCCAGGTTCGACTACCAGCTGGGGCGATGACCAACTGCAGCCCCCAAAGGGGTGGCTTACATGGTCCATGTGGTGGTGCGGGAATGCATGGGCCCGGGGGGATTCAACCCCCTCGTCACCAAAAA
>JAYMSF010000265.1:0-17958 GCA_036897335.1 Silene vulgaris | reverse complement strand
ATGACACAAAAATTAAGAAAATGAGTTAAATAATGTAAAGTATTGTAGTGGGGTGAGCTAATTGGAGAGAGGGAATGTAATGTAGGGTATTATTGTGAGTGAAGTGATTAAAATAAGTATTGTTATAGAGTTCATGCCTTTCATTAATAAAAAAAAATTCCCATCAAACAACTTTCTCCCATTTCATGTGAATTGCAAAATATGGGAATTGTTACTTTTTTGGATCTGCAATTACTCTTGCAAAACTAAACAACGTCGTATTTTGTACTTCATCCATTCTCAATGATATTCCACATTTTCTTAAATGATAAATTCACAAAATCATTAGTAGTTATAATAACTATTAACCCCACATTCTTTCTCTAACCTTCACTTTCCTCCATATATTAAGGGTATGATTACGAGTCAGACTCATCAGTAAGACTCTGATACATCAGTTTTTCACTAACTTTTACTAATATTATATTGTTCACTCATCTCATACTCTATACTTCACTTGAAAAAGTGCGAGGTTTAAAAAAAATAACAAAAATAAAATATCATATCCATTCATTGGATGTCTCCCCTTGAATATTGTGTCAAGACACCACAAGAGTCTTAAGTTGAATTTTGCAAAACTCAACTTAAGACTTTGTCAAGATTTTGATAGACCATTGGAAGTCTTTGAGTTAGTCTTATTTTAAGACTCAAATAAGGCTTATCTGAAGACTCGCCAATAATTTTACTCTTATCATATATCTAAATTTTTTCTCCGAAATAAATATGAGCATCATATAGAATCGAAAGGGAGTAATTTTTATTAGTGTTTCAATATCAAAATTCCTTAAAATAAACGACCCTGTTAATTTCACGAGTCTAAATATATAGACCCGTCAAAAGATGACCCGACTCGATAAACCGACTGAAACCCGCCATAAATAACCCGACTGAATCCACCCAAAAATTCCGTGAACCCGAAATGATAACTCGCTCACTTGACCCGTTTGACAGGTCTAACTATACTTAGAGATGGAAGTGGGCCGTGCCGGGCCCACCGTGCTTGGAGGAGAAAATGGCACGGCCCAGGGTCATGAAAATGGCTTCGTGCCGTGCCATTGTACCAATCAAATTAAAATGGCAGTTCATGCACGACCCATGTGTGTCGTGCTTGAGCGTGCCTTAACAATTCCTCCACTTTAACCCAATTTCTTTGTATTTTGAGCGTACCCAAGCGTATCATGTCATGCCAGTCAAATGAAAATGGCGGCCCATGGCAAGGCTCACGACCCATAGCGTGTCATGTCATGCCGAGCCGTGCCAATTTCGTGCCGTGTTATAATGGACGTAGGTCGTACTGAAACGTGCCAGCCCAATAGTCCGCGTGCCAACTTCCATCTCTACTGTATAGAAAAGAGGCGAGGACTCGAGGAGCCATAAAAAAGCAATCGAGGAGCCGAGATGAAGAAGGCGCCTTCAAAATGATGACACGTGAGTAAAAAGTAACACAATTTCCTTTTTTTCAAACGACCGAATCCCAACCGTCGGATCATCTTTACAAAACTAGCGGGAGACAACTCCTTCACCTCATTTTCAAACTATTTCAAAAACCCCTTCACTCTCTTTTCCCTCAAAACTTTCAATTCAATTCAATTAATTTCACAAAATGATCACTTCATCTCTTTCTTTCTGATTTGATTTTTCTGGGTTTTGTTTTTCATCTTCATAACAATGGATTTTCATGGATTAAATCGGAAAAAGCTTCAAGAATTATGCAAGAAACATGGGATTCCTGCAAATTTGAAGAATGTCGAAATGGCTGATCGTCTTTCCTCCCTTCTTCGCAAGGTACCTTCTTTCTTTCTTTCTTTCTTTCTTTCTTTTTACTCGGTGGCGTAACCAGGATTTATAGTTATCGAGGCCAATTATTTATGGAATAAGAAAAAAGATCCAACATTTTAACCAAAACATTCCGAATTTTCTGTAATTGATTGAATTTATGTGATTTTACATAGGAGCAGGTGCCTGAGAAGGCGGTGGCGAAGCGGGGGAGATCGTGTTTGAAGAATGTGAGTGAAGATGTGGAAGTAGTAGAGTGTGAGAAAGTAGGATTAGGTAGTAAAGAAGTGAAAAAAGTTAGGTTTAGTCCCGAAAATCAGACGTTTTTATTTGAAAGAACTGATCCTAGGGCAATCAGATTGTTGTCTAGAAAGAAAAGGGCTTTTGTGAATTCAAGGAAGGAGAAGGACCCAGTTGTAGTTTCTGTAAATTTGGAGGAATCTGAAAGATTGGGTGTGGTTTCGGATGATGTCGGTCCAGTGGCGGAACCTGTGGGAAAGAGGAATTTGAGGAGAAGGTCTGTGGTTATGTCAGAAGATGTGAGTTTGGTGGGTGGAAACGATGAAAATGTGGTGAAATTGGGGCGGAATTTGAGGTCTCGAAGAGGGGAACTGATACCTGAGTCTAATGAGAGTGTAGAGGTGGTGTCGAAGGAGGAAAATGTTGTCAAAGGAAGGAACCTGAGAAGGAGTTCTAGACGGTCGCTTGTGGAAGCAAAAGATTTGGGTTTGGCATCTGAAAATGTTGATGATGGGGAGAAATTGCCGACTAAAGCAGCTGATTTTGAGTTGAATTTGAGAAGCCGGCGGCCTAAAATGAAGCAGGACGATGTAGAGGTGATATCGCTGTTGTCTCCTTGTCCTGGTGATAATGTTAACAAGGCTGAAACTGTTGATCATGTGGAGAAACTGCCAGCTAAAGAAGATAATCTGGAGTTAAATTTGAGGAGCCGCCGATTAAGAATGAAGCAGGACAATGTAGAGGTAGTATCACTGTTGTCTCCTTGTGGTGGTGTTGGTGGTGATAATGTTAACAAGGCTGTTGAAGGAAGGAACCCGAAGAGAAGTTTGAGGTCCCGAGGTGGAATAGAGGAGAATAGTGTTGGAGGAGCATCACTTCTGTCTCCTTGTGTAGAAAAGAAAGCAAAGAGGGGTACAAAGGGTAAGGGAATAGCGGAAGAAGGTGGTAGCGAAGTAGTTGACAGACCTCAAAATGAGCTGGTCAATCATGGAGGTAACATTGGAAGGGTTACAAGGAAGCAGTTGAGAAATGTGGATGTTGTTGCTGTGAATTTGGGAAGAGATGATGACTGTGTTGATGAGGTGTCGGGGTTGAACAACCTTAAAAAGAGAGGTCGGCCAAGGAAATCCGCGAGGCTTGCTGAGCATTCTCCTCAGTTGATTTTGGAGCCAATGGAGAACAAGGGCATAAAGAGGGGCAGGAGAAAGACGTTGATGGTAAAACAGCATGACATCAATGAAGGTAGGGACACGGTAGTAGAGAAGTTAGGAGAGGGAAATAACATGGATGGTAATGGATCAAGGGAAAGTGCCAAGAAGAGCCGAAAAGATGATGTTAAGGATAACATTGTTGAAGAACTAGCTGGTGTCAGGAGGTCTAGTAGGCGAGCAGCAAAGACCAAGGTTGATGTTTCCGTGGCTCACCAAACCATGCATCATGATGAGCGTATGGTTCACATGATTGAGGATGACTCCCCAGTGCCGGCTCAGCTTGAAGGCAGGAACCCAGAAGTAAATGGTAAATATGGATTTTTATTTCACCTCGATGATATTATACTAGAGTAACATAGTAACATACAGTGTCTGTGTGAATATTCACCTGAGTGTAGTTTGCCCTGATTGTTATGCTTGCCAATTCTGAAGGGTTTCTGCATCGTAATACTAGTGTTGTATGGTGCTAGAAAACAATGACTAGCAAAGAATATGTCTTGTGTGTGACTAATAACTGCATGTGGTGGTACATTTCCTTTGGTTTTGTTTTATAACAAATGATATTGTTTATTGTTTTCAGAACAATGTAAAGCAACCGAAGAAATTAATGTTCAACTACCAATAAATGACGAGACTACATCATCTTTGCTGCAAAACAACGGGGATGATGAAGCCAACATGGGTCATGAGTGTCCTAGTTTGGTTGTAGCAACTGAAGAAGTTAATGTTCAAATACCAATAAATAATGTTGGTGGTGATGGAACCGGGGAAAGTGCTAAAACAAGGCGAAGGAGTGTCAAAAATTGCAGTGTTGGAGGATCAGGTTATATCAGGAGGTCTGGTAGACGAGCAGCAAAGAACGCGGTTGATAGTTTGTGGAGTCCTCAAATGATGCATCATGTTGAGCATATAGACAGCATGATTAGGGATGACTCCCAAATGGTGGCTCAGCTCGGCAGCAGAAGCCCAGAAGTAAATGGTAAAGATGGATTATATACTCCCTCTCAATGATTTCACAATCCTTGTTGCAAGTAGTCAGTACTTGTCGCAAGTAGTCAGTGCTTGTGTATATTCAAGTGTCTTGTCTCCCCGACTGTTATTTTAGCCAAGTCAAGTGTTTTTGCAATTGAGTACTAGTAGTTTATGCGGTAGGTTCTTAAGAACAATGATGTAGCAAAGAATACATGTCTTATGGGACCAATAACCTGTATATGTTGCTGCATTTATTCACTGCTTTGCTTTCTATGACAAACAATTTCTTCATTCTTTTCAGAAGAATATCAGGCAACTGTAGCCGTAAATGTTCAAATGCCAGTCAATGATGACAGCACAACACCTTTGTCGCAAAATAGCGATGATGATGATGAAGCCAACAAGGCTCAAGACTGTCCTGAATTGATTGTCGCAACTGACTATGATTCTGAGGACAAAAATGCATCTCCTTGCTCAATGACAGCACAGATATGCGGTTTGTATCCTTCCCGTTTTCTGTGAAAACTTTTTACTTTCACCAGTTCGTGTACTGTTTTACCCCTATAATTAACTGTGTGTGGTGGTACATTTCTTCTGGTTTTGTTTTATAACAAATGATATTGTTTATTGTTTCAGAACAATATAAAGCAACCGAAGAAGTTAATGTTCAAATACCGATAAATGATGAGACTACAACATCTTTGCTGCGAAGCAATGGGGAGGATGAAGCCAACAAGGGTCATGAGTATCCTGGTTTGGTTGTAGCTACTGAAGAAGTTAATGTTCAAATATCAATATATAACGTGGGTGGTGATGGAACAGCGGAGAGTGCTAAAACTAGCCGAATGAATGACAAGAATGGCAGTGTTGAAGGATTAGATTGTATCAGGAGGTCTGGTAGACGAGCAGCGAAGAACACTGTTGATATTTCGTGGAGTCCTCAAACGATGCATCATGTTGAGAGTATAGATTACATAACTGAGGATGACTCCCAAATGGTGGCTCAGCATCACAGTAGAAGCCCGGAAGTAAATGGTAAAGATGGATTATATACTCCCTCTCAATGATATCGTAATCTTTGTCGCAAATAGTTACGCATACTTGTCGATCAACATAACTATAGGTGTTAACGTAGCAACATACATTGCCTGTGTACATTCAAGTATCTCGTCTCCCTGACTGCTATTCTAGCCAACTCAAGTGTTTTTTCCAATTGAACACTAGTAGTTTATGCCTTACGGTGCTAAAAAACAATGGCGTAGCAAAGAATACATGTCGTGTGGGACCAATAACTGTATTTATATGTTGTTTCATCTATTCACTGCTTTGGTTTTCGTGACAAACCATTTGTTCGTTGTTTCAGAACAATATCAGGCTACTGAAGCCGTGGATGTTCAAATGCCAGTCGATGATGCTAGTACACCAGCTTTGTTGCGAAACAAGGATAATGATGATCATGATGATGATGAAGCGAACAAGGTTCACGAGTGTCCTGAATTGGTTGTCGTAGCTGACTACAATTTTGTAGAAGAAAATGCATGTTTTTCCTCAATGACAGCACAAATATGTGGTCAGTATCCTTTTCATTTTCTGCAAAACTTGTCACTTTCACCAGTTAGTGTTCTTTCGTGCTCCTATAATCTGGAAATCTATTTCTGAAAATCGGACTATGCAAAATCTGTATGTGGTGCACAGATGCAGTTGAAGCCAATCACACTGATGAGGAACAGCCTACCAGCTTATCGAATGAACTAGAGAGTGGCATGGTGGCCAGTGAGACTCTCGAAAGTAATGCATTACTGCAAGTTTATGGCCCAATCAATGAGGAAAAGTTGCCTGAAATGGAGAGTCCAAGCAAGAAGGGGGAGACTGATTTCCAGGGTGTCAATGAGAAGCCTAACGCTCTTGAGACTGTTCGTATAGCTGGCACTGATATTGTAGCAGGAGATTCCACCCCAGCTGCAAACACAGAAGGTAAGAGGATTAATGACCAGATTGCTCTTTTTGAATCTGTGATCTATGATGCAAAAAACCTTGAATACTTGTAATTTGGACATCATAAGCAGTTTACTTTTCCCTATAGAGCATAGACTACGCCACAATATTATCAAGTATACATCAGGACAAATAATTGCTAATTGAAGGTAGGAATTTGACGTAGCCAAAGCTCGAAATGAATAGGTCTGAAACTAGATAAATTATGTCAGGAAAAAAAAAATCTTGCTTTTTTTTTCTTTTTTTTTTTCCGGTTCTTTTGTTGTGTCATGGTGAAACATTCAATTCTTTATTCAGGGCAAACTCATGAAAATAAAAGCTCAGTTCCAAAGGAGCATGAAGTTGAAATCCTTCGAGAGGCACAAATTAATCCAACGCAATTGGAGGTCTGTAAAAACACAGAAACAAATTCCCTGGTGCATAATGATTTTGATGGTGCACCTAACCAAGCTCAGGAAATCACTTTTCCACTCAGTGGTGCATTTGACGGTAGTTTTAAGGACGGAAATGCATCTGTTGCATGCGAGGCTGTTGAAGGAACTATTGACGACACATCTTTCAGCTCAGTAGCCGCAGAAAACTGCGTAGGTTAGTGATCTTTTTTACTTGCCTGTTTCACAGTTTCCCTTGAAACGTTCGTGTTAACTGTATGAGACGGTCTCATAATAATTTTATCATGATACAACTTAACTCAAATTATGGGCCTCTTATGGACTTCTATTACTCTGTAACTTTTAAATTTGTCAATGACCCTTTTATTTAGCAACCATTTCTCATGTTGTTAGTGACCATTTTATCATTGACATCCTTTTAGTGACCCTATTTATATCATCATTGATCATCTTACAATTTTAAGTAACCATTTTAATATTTGCGTTACTCGTGTAAGGTGGTAGGTGATCATGAGACGGTCTCACAAAAGACTTGCTGTTCTTGAAGAGTCACATTGTCTGTTTTACCCCTAAACCTTAATATCTGACTCGTTTCAAATCTTGTGAACCTTTACATTGTGCACACAGGTACAAGTGAGCCTATATGTAGCAGTGCTATACAACCGGCCTTGCCAAGAAGTCGAGAATCTGTTTCTGTTCATGAAGACACTAACATAATGAGGAACCATGAGGATTTTGAAAGTAATAGGGTTCCTGAACTCCATGATTTTGAAGTGAATGAACGAAGGAAAGAAGAGAAAGAGTTTGAAGAGTTGTCTTCTCCATGCAAGGACAATGAAATGGGATCTGAACTGTTGGAGGGTTCTGCTATTTTTGTCGACAATTTAAATGTTCAACTAACAGAACCATCAAAAGTTTGTGGAACAACAGGAGCATGTAAGAGTATTTATGTTCATGAATCACCATCCAGTTCCCGAACTGACACTAACATAATGAGAAACAGTGAGTTTGAAAGTAATGGGGTTCCTGAACTTCATGATTATGAAATGAATGAACAAAGTAGAGAGGACGAAGGGTTTGAAGAATTGGCTACTCCATGCAAGAAGATTGCAATTGGATCTGAACTGTTGGAGGCTTCTGAAATTATTGGCGACAAATTAGGTGTTCAACTAACAGAACAATCGAAAGCTTCTGGATCAACTGGAGTATGTTACAGTATTTGTGTTCATGATGAACAACCATCCTGTTCCCAAAGTGACACTGAGATAACGAAGAGCAGTAAGGATTTTGAAAGTAATGGGGTTTCTGAAGTACATGATCACGAGATGATTAAACAAAGTACAGAGGACAAAGTGTTTGACGAGTTGTCTTCTCCATGCAAGGACAATTCAATGGGATCTATTCAGTTGGAGGGTGCTGCTATTGTTGACAATTTAGATGTTCAACTAACAGAACAATCAAAATATTCTGGATCAACTGGAGCACGTAATAGTATATGCCTTCCTGAAAAGCAACCGTCCAATTCCCTAAGTGACATTAACATAATGAAGAACGGTGAAGGGTTTGAAAATAATGGGGCTGCTGAACTTCCTGATTATGAAACAAATGAACAAGCAGAGGACGAAGGGTTTGAAGAGTTGTCTTCTCCATGCAAAGACAATGCAACAGGATCTGAACCGCTGGAGGTTTCTGCTGTTATTGTCGACAAATTTGATGTTCAGCTAACAGAACAATTTAAAGTATCTGGATCAACTGGAGCATTTAATAGTATTTTTAAGGAAGCTGATCAAACAATCTCTGAAATTTCTGTTGCTGAAGGTCTAATATATTCATGAACCCTCAATCTTCTCAGTTTCTAAGCATTTTTTAATTGGAATGTAGCATCTCTAATAAATTAACCTAGTGCTGTCTAATGATAATAACTTCAAATAATATAGAAAATTATTGTTTTGGAGATGTGCAGGCGAACTTAAATTTCTGTCTGATGAAGTGGGGAGAAGAGAAGAAAGCTGCAATGACACATCAGGAGGAAAATTCTTGTGTTCTGCAAATGTTTGCAAGACAACTCTTGAACAGTCAGAACAAGTTAAAAAATCCCCTGAGCCTGATATGCAGCCCTTCATTCTCGAAGATGATGTCATCAACACAACTGAAGCAAGTGGTTTCACCGCAGCTAGTGGTGATTCTGAAAGCATGAAGCTAAATATAGATGGTAAAGATTGTGTCATCAATATTTTCAATTAATAAGTCTTGCAGCGAGAATTCTATAGATCTAATAATCTGAATTAAGTTGTGTTTTTTCAATTTTGATTTATAGAGCATAGTGGAGCTACGAGGGACAACTTTTCTGTGGAGCAAAAAGCAGAATGTTTCTCCGACGCCATTGCATTTTCTCCTCGCAACCCCAAACAGTTTTATGTGACGGACAACATAATGCAGCTAGAGGATTGCAGCAATGAAGAGAGTGGCCTAAAGGAGGCACCTGAAAATGCAGAACCGTGTGTTCAAACCCTGGCAAATGCTGCTGCTGCAGTGTCTTTATATCAAACTGGTCATGTTGGAGCTGACTATACCTTTCAAGAAGATAAATTTATTTCTCCACCCTGTAACAGCAAAGAAGGTGCATCTTTAAGATCAACTGAAGCACAATATGGCAATTCGACCTCTGAACAGCAAGAACTGGCTGACAATAGCAAAGATTTTGAGTATTGCTTGCAGCACTTGTTTTCTGAAGCTGATATACCCAACACTAATGAAATCAAAAGCCTTGGGTTGATAACAGATGATATTGAAGAAGATTTGAAGGAGACACACCGTGTTAGCCAAGTAACCATGTTCAAGGTTGATTCTTCATTGAGAGGGCAAGTGGCAGATGATATGGAAGGTCCAAGTACAGATGAGATGGATATGGATGATGAAGATGTGAAGGAAACTCACTCTGTTAGCCAAGTATCAGGGTCCAAGGCTGATTCTTCACTGAGAAAGCAAGTGGCAAATGATATTGAAGGTCCAAGCACAAATGACATGGATGTGGACAATAATCAAAAGTCTGTTCCACCTCTAAATGAAGATTCGGAAACCAAAATATGTAGCATGGGGAAGTCTAATACTATTTTAGCTGCTCCTGTATCTATGGAGCTTCTCAACGAAGAAGATATTGAAGAAGCTACTCAAATTCCTCCCAGTACTCTACAATTAAGTATGGCTTATAACATGAGCCTGGCTGAGGAGTGTGATGGAGAAAAGGAATCAGAAATGAGTTCTCCTACCTTAACAAATAATGGTGGTTCAAATCCTTCCTCGGTACAAATGACTGGTACGTGTACTGAAGTTCAGGAAGAACATGTGTCTACACCGCCGATCATTGTCCAAGGAACATTAAATGACAATTTTGAAAGTAATGTAGGCCTTGCCACGTCGCCTGAGAATGAGAATGAAATAGGCTACAATATGTCAGGCTCTAATGTTGGACTTACTGAGCATGAGGAAGACATCATTCACAAAGAATGTGGTGATGGTGAATGGCCAACTGAATTCATTTCTGAGGAAAAACTGGAGGCGGGTGGGGAAGCCAGTGTCAAAGGCAGGGGTCAGTCACCCAGTGTTATGGAAGAATCGACACCTAAAGTATCCCCTGCAACTTTACAGAAAGTAATGGAAGATGCCAAAGATGTCGTAACAGTCACAAGCACAAGGTTGCAGGATAGTGTCTCAGATGGCAGAAGCAAAAAGCGCAAATCAGAGTCTGGTATATCTGTCCAAACCTCTTCATCGTACCTGAAAACAAGAGTAATTGGTACGCAAATTGATTTTTATTTTCTTTTTCATATGCTCTTTGTCTCACAATGGTTCAAGTATTCCACACTGTTCACCGGTTCACCTTGTCCAATAATTTAAGTTTCTTTGTTAGGCATATTTTGTGCTGTGAAGAGCGCGTGTCGGACTTTCTATCTCACTTGCATGTATTCATATAAGAATTCGATCCAAAAGAATACTTAAACAATTTGGTCAGACAGGGATTATGATCTTTTCCCCCCTCTTATCACTATATTTATGCTAATTTGAAATATCAGCCTCTTTTAGTTTCGTCAAGTGCTGTAATTTTGATAAACAAGTTTAATGGATTTGACTGGTCGACTTAAGCTCATTCCGTGTATATGATTTGCAGGTGAGCCCACAGTGTTTTCCGGTTCAATGGAGAAGGATGAAGAGAGTTGCAAAGAGTCGAAAGTAGGAGATATAGCTTGTTCCGGAAATAGTAGGAAGGTGGACTATTTGAAATTCATTCAGAAGTCTCCTAACGAAGATGCTAAGAATTTAGTTTTCGAGGATGATTTGATGACCTTCGACAATGAGAAAAACCTGGAGTCTGACAAGACCGAGAGGGTTACAGAAGGCGCTGATGGACATTATGTTTTTTCAAAGGACGAGAAATTGAATGAGTCTCCTAGTGAAGAAGCTAACAAAGTTTTCAAGGATGATTTGATGAATTTAGAGAAAGAGAGAGACATGGATTCTGACAAGAGCCCGGGGGTTATAGAAGGCAATGATGATGGACATTATATTTCTTCACAGGACAAGAAATTGAATGAGCCTTCTAATCAAGATGCTAACAACTTAGTTTCTGAGGATGAGGTGATGAACTTCGACAAAGAGAGGGACCTGGAGTCTGACAAAACCTTGAGGTGTATAGAAGGCAACGATGAAGGACATCATGTTTTTTCTCAGGACAAGAAACCGAATGAGTCTGCTAGTGAAGATGCTAAAAACTTGGTTTATGAGGATGATTTGATGAACTTCGACAATGAGAGGGACCTGGAATCTGACAAAACTTCAAGAGTTACTGAAGGCAATAATGAAGAACATCATGTTTCTTCTCAGGACAATAAATCGAATGAGTCTGCTAATGAAAATGCTAACAACGTAGTTATAGAAGGCAATGATGAAGATCATGTTTCTTCTCAGGACAATAAATCGAATGAGTCTGCTAATGAAGCCGCTAACGCCTTAGTTCTTGAGAATGATTTTATGAACTTCGACAAAGAGAGGGATCTGGAGGCTGACAAGAGCTTGAAGGTTGCAGAAGGACATCATGTATCTCCTCAGGACAAGAAATCCATTGAGTGTGCTAACGAAGAAGCTAACAGCTTATTTTTTAAGGATGATTTGATGAACTTCAACAAAGAGAGTGACCTGGAGTCTGACAAGCCCTCGAGTGTCTCTTCACAGAAAAAATCGGATGAGCAGCAATACCACCATTGTTCCAACAGTAGCAGCGCTGATTTGAGCAGTTTTATCATGGGGTTAATGGAAAAGGACATTAGCGAAATGTTTCACGCTGAAGAGTCTAGTCCATTCTTGTCACATGATGAAACAGATCACAAGTTGGATGATTTTTTTTCCAATCAATTTCCTCAGGAAAGTGATTCAAGACCCGATCAAGATGGTAGAAGTTTGTTTATTCAATTTTCGCAAGAGACTTTCTTTTACTCTTAGTTCGTATTTTGTTTTGCTTATATTTTCTGTGATCTTTCTAACATGGCATTGTGATACAGGCATCATTGTAATGTCTGAGGCAGAGGAACTTGTTGCTTGGGATTCTGCAATGCAGATGCATCACGAAACAACTTCAGAAGCGTCTTATCCTATGAATGACGGTAATACAGGTCATAACCAGCTCAAGTTTTCTAGTGGAAAGGACATTCATGCGAACTCTGTGGTGGATGTAACTGAGATAAATGAGGATGACAATCTAGCTAAGGAGGCATTGTGTCCTCTTAGCGACAGTGAAAAGAAACCTTGTGAGATGGACGAGTTATTTGAAGTCGATCCAGAAGTTAAATCTTTACCGTCCAGCAATTCATTGCCTGAAATTGAAGATACTAATCATCTAAGAGGCTGTAAGCAAGTGGAAATGGAAACTTATATGGATACTGCAGCCCTTGAAGACGGAAGTGGAGACGAGCTATGCGCCGAGGCTGGAAATTACATTACTGGTAATGGTCTTTAGTGCCAAATTTTGTTTTCCTGTCTTTGCTTGTCACATATAGCAAATGGTATATCTGTTGTAGAAGTCACAAGCTTTAATGGCGAACACTATAAGCTTATATAAGTGTAGGCTAATCTTCATGTCCAATGTAACGAAGCCTTCCTAGTTCTTGGCTAATTTCCTTAAAAATTCGGAAATTTATAAAGTAAAATGTCTCGTTAAAGTGAAAACGCTTCTTTATTTGTCACACCTATATTAACTCGACACCTCATGTAGCGACGTGTCTGTGTAAGTCACGACTCGTTGTCCAACGCGTCGAATCAGACACAACACCTGCAATGACAGAGATCCACAAAATAATTTCAATGGTGTAAAACAATTGCAAGAAGAGAGGAAATAAAAAAGTAAAAGCGACTTATAAAAAACATTTCCAAGAAAAATGAAGAGGGAGGCAAGTACTTGGTTCAAATCAAAATTTCCTCTTTTTTTTGGGTACAGAGAGCATGGCTAGTTTAAACATTTTACGAAACACATCGTGTCCTAGTCTAATAAGTGATTAAGACATTTGTTTAGAGGGGTAAATTTGCTCAAATTATCGCTACGAACTATGGTAACATTGTTTTACTCTAAGCTAATATGTTCAGAGACGCAGATTTCTTCAGAATTCAGACAATCATTTCTATTGTCTATAACGAATGGGGTCATTGGGTAAAAATTACAGTTGCTTTTATTAATTGATGTAGTTTTTTTCTTATATGTTGCAGGCAGCATGATGGCACAGAAAAATGATCTCGAAGAGCAAGTTGATTATCGCATAGATCCAGTCCAGGATGATGCTTGTGAAATCTCAACTTCTCAGTTGGCATTCAAGTGTCCTGAGAATTCAGAAAGCTTGCCTCATGACATTCATGAAATTTCTGGTTTTGACGATGACACCCGTGATGAGAAGTCCTTTAACTCTGAAGCTTGCATACAGCTCAAAGGAGATGAAGGTAGATATTGAATTCTACTGACCTTAAAATTCTGGTAGAGTCAGGCGGAGCTGAAATTGAGAGCAGCTAAACTAATTTTCTCATCATTAATGGATTTCTTAGGATTACAATTTACAACTATGTGTTACTTCATGTATGCTGAAAGTATCTCGATAAGACAACTTATAACAAATGACGACTTTGCAGGTATTCATGTATATTTCACAGCAGAGGATGCCGCTATTACAGGTCATACACTTCTAGCAATGGAGGGAACCGAGAATTCATCAATCTCTCTTAGTGTTGATGGCCGAGATGATGCTCAAAGAGTCTGTGAACAGGACGCAACTGATGACAAGATGATGCTCAAAAGAAGGAACAGAAGTGAATTGATTTACGGAACTCCCAGAAAGCCTCTACTTCCCACAATTGACATGAAGGAGAACATGGCAGCCCCGAAAAGGATGCAGATGGTCAATGGAACAGCTACAAAACCCGGGATCAAAAGGAAGGCGTTGGGAAAGATTTGAAAGTAGCTTTTGAAATCCTGCTTGCTATTGAGATATAAGAAAAATGGCATTTGCAGGATCACTTAACAGTTGCATATCTCATGCATATTGATAGCTAGTGGTGTTATTATAGTTGGGTTTGAACTTAATTTTTTCCCTTTTGGCTAATGTAAATTTCGCGGGTGTGTTGTGTATTCAAACCCATACCTTGCTAACGCGGCATCCTTTGGGTAACGAATATTGTTAGTGTGGACAGAAGTGAACATAGGAGTTCATAAATTTGTTTTGCTATTCATGTATCGCGGTGTGGAGTTCTTTAGACTGAGATTTGCTACTGATTAACTTCTGTACCAATCTACCATTTGGTTATGATACATGTATTTGAAGTCTATCTCTTCGATTAATGCTCCCCTCAAGAGCTTTTAGACTTGTATTTGCTAATTGCTTTTGATAAATTCCTATTCAATTAAGCAAAATAGGACGAGGGCTCGAAGGAAATGCATTTGCAGCGAGTGACGGTTAGTGTCGTACTGGTAGCGGAAGAGAAAAGAGGAGGATGGGAAAATGTTATTGTTTGTTATGTCGAAAACAGATATAATGGAACTATTGAATAAAAGATCTCTGTGTTGGAAATGCGCAGAGCAGGACAGGCCCTCAAGATCGAGCTTGGATGAGCTCAGTGTTGCTACATGAGGCTTTGATAACCAGCAGCTGCTGTAAAGGAATTACAAGGACGGGAAAGCAACCGCAAATGAAACCTAACTTAACTTATAAAACTTGACCAGACTAAACTGAAACGAAAGTCTGAAAGAGAGGGCATAAATAACGCAAAAAGCATCCATATTTGCACCGAGATCCGTTGTTTTTTTTTTTTTACAGCCTCCAAAAGAAGGCCACCAGAACCTCACATGAAACAAAAACCCTGAGTCGTCAAACCGAAAAGAAAGACCCGACAACAAAGGACCCTGACCCGAACTCGTCAAAACTTACTAAACAAAACCTCCAAACAACAAGGCTCGACCCTGCCTCACAACACACATGCATGCAACAAAAAGGAGGGAGAACCAACAACCAACACCAAGTGGCCAAGCACCCATTTTATTGATACATGGAGAAAATAAATACTATAAATAATAAAATATATAAAAGTATGTATCAGAAGTACAGTTTATGATCCAAAAAAAAACCAATCCTTAAAAATACAAACCATAAAACTACAAAAGGGGAACACATTCTCAAGTCTCTTGACATTTTCAAGTCCCCTGTTTCTAAAAAGGGGACAATCTAAATTATGAATAGATGACATAAAAACAAGTTTCTTTTATGGTTTTTCAGGGATTACAGAGACACCGAAATCAATAATCCCTTCACTTGACAATCAAATAACCCAACGTATGTAAAAAAAATGAATAAAACATTTCGACGACTTCTTTCTCTATCTACATAATACAAATCGAACTGTGATTTCTTCCTGCATTACCACAGGAAGTATATCTCAGGTTCTCGACATTCGAGCTTGTTGGAATACTCTTCAATGTCCATCAAAATTCTTTTTTCTGTACTAATTACAATCCAACCCACAAACTTCGAGCACAATTCCGCCTTTGGGTGTGAATGGATTGACTCGCACCCAGAGAAGAGAAAAGATCGAAGCAAGTAAGATAGACCAAACAATGATGATGGTTGGGACCCCGCTTTGTTTTCCCATCATACCCTTGAGGAAAGGGTATAGATGCATAATGACCCACAAAGCGAAGAAAAGTCTTCCGAATAGGGGTCCCCATGATTCATACCCGTTATTGATAGCATCTGAGACCCCGACAATGACTCCAATCACGTTTATGACGAGCAAAGTCATGGGCGGGATCAAGAGGGTCGTCCATTTGAACAAGTAGAGGTCAGAGAATTCACCGTCATCTGCTGCTTTGGATGTGACGGTGAAGTTGGTGTTAACACCAGCTAGAACCTTTAGGAGACCCTGGAAGAGGGCAAATAGATGGGATGATACTCCTCCAATCACCCAAAACTGTTCATTTCTCCACCAATCATCTATTTGTACATGTCCCCATCGCATTTCAAGAACACTTGTTACCGCAATGGAAATAAAGAGGGCCATGAAGAGGATACTGGCATAGCTGCTAATCTGCAAATGATAATGCTATCAGTAATAGACTCGAAAACATGGCAAAGTTGTAAAATCGAAAGGGATGGGAACTGTATAAAGCACTATAACATTTAGGTCGCATGTATATACACGGGAAAGCAGAAGGGCGGACTACAAGAAGAGAGACAGCTCTCTCTCTCCTTAGCTTTCATTGAATAGGAGAAGAAACAGAAATGCATGCCCACTCCATGTTACTTGAACTTAATTAGATGTTACCCGACAAGAGTGCGTGTGATACTCCGCTATTCTATGAAAAAAGCTTGTGTTTTTGGTTTGAAATGAAGTTTCCAAGTGGCATACACATGTCCCAAGTGTCGGATGTTGGATATGAGTACGCGAAAATATGAAAGGCCGGAGTAACATAAATACTATTTGAAAGTTAACTGACGTCAATAATAGCCTGAAATTACCTCGGGGACAATAAACTTCCCAGTGAGCAGACAAACAGCGGGTAGAGTACAGTAGATAAGCAGCGGGATTGAAGTCAGTGGGTATACAACGGAGTTGATATAAGAGAACCGCTCCAGAGGTTTGAGACCAGAGTTATATCCATACCATATTGGACAATGCCTACTTAATAAGATCTCGACTGATCCCAAGGCCCACCGAAGAACTTGGTGAAGACGATCTGAAAGATTAATGGGAGCAGACCCTTTAAATGCAGCCCTTTTTGGCATGCAGTAGACAGATCTCCACCCATGACAATGCATTTTGAAACCAGTCAATATGTCCTCTGTAACTGACCCATAGATCCAGCCAACCTGAATTTAACGCAGGTTAATATTTTTCCGTGTGTCAAAGTTCGTTAAAGATTCAGATTGCAAGTATAAATTACCTCTTTTCCCCAATCAGTTTTATCCTCGTAACCACAGCTAATGACATGAATGGCCTCTCTCAGAAGAGAGGCTTCATTTACACCTACAGACATTCCACCATTCTCCATGAGCGTTGAAGCTATAACGACCGGAGACTGACCATATTTCTTCTCAAGTTTCACTTGGGGAATAATAGCTGCCTTCTCACTTTCAATTCCTGCAATAAGTGTCAAGGGAAGAGGATCAGCAGGCGTTAAAAGTGCAAATATCAGATGGGACGATAAAGCTCCTTTCAGTTGCATTAACATAATGCACATGTTAGCTAGTAAAGTAATTCATTTGAGGTACTTATGACTTGGGTTTGAAACCTGCTACCTACTGGCTCCCGCTACTCAATAACATAAAAAAATTCCTTAAGAAAATGATTTAAATTTTCTGCTCCTTCAGATTATGTTTTCAATTTCATCTCCAATACGTTTTCTCGCATAAAGTCATTGCTATAGTCCCTTTACCTTCAATTCCTTCCTCGATGTTTTCAAGAGCATGTATTTGTGGGGATGATTCGTTGTTCTTATTCTTCCTTTTGCTGTCCTTATGCTTGATATCCTTAGTTTTT
Organism: Silene vulgaris; assembly: GCA_036897335.1. Classification (NCBI taxonomy): domain Eukaryota; kingdom Viridiplantae; phylum Streptophyta; class Magnoliopsida; order Caryophyllales; family Caryophyllaceae; genus Silene; species Silene vulgaris. The sequence goes on along the minus strand of JAYMSF010000265.1, from coordinate 269 downwards.
GATTTCCGATTTTTCTTTTTAGATCCGAAACAGCAACAGAAGAAGCACCATTTTGGCCAACAGTTACAGGTCTTGCCTGGGGTTTTCTTTTGTTTTGGGGCATCATGTCCATAAAGGGCTTGCCTTCTGAAGACACAACCTGTCCCAACATAAATGGGTCCTTGAATACCATCCAGACCTTTCATGTTGATCTATTCAGAAAAAAAAAAAAAAAAAAAAAAAAAAAAAAAAAAAAAAAAAATATTTTTTTTTTTTTTTTTTTTTTTTTT
>JAYMSF010000264.1:0-17960 GCA_036897335.1 Silene vulgaris | reverse complement strand
GTTGTGAAAATACGATCCGGACCATCGATAAGAACTTGCCTCTCCATTTCTTTTGAGGAAATGGAGAGAAAACGGACCGATTAAATTCCAGAATCCAGAAATTGACTAAATATAAAATAATGAAAAAAAGGAAAAAGAAAAGCAGGGGGGCGTTGAAATGTAGAATGTTGATTGTTTGTTTAGGTGAAAGTGTGTAGTCTCAAGAGCCACCCACTACAAGTTAAAGCTTACCTACCACCTCTTCCTTCCTAACGCCAGTGTCCCTCACCAACCCCCTCGACCCCTCCTTCCTTTATTGAATCCCCTTTTCCCTATAATCATCTAAATCTAAATGTATATAAATACATAACGTAACTTCATTCCTACCAATCAATCCAACTACCACCATTGATATTGATATATTATATTCATACAATCTATTCTACATTTTCACATCACCATGGATCTCCTTCTCCTCCAGAAGGCTCTCTTCGCTATCTTCTTTGCTATCATTCTCGCCATTACTCTCTCTAAATTCCGTGGTAAGAAACTCAAGCTCCCTCCCGGCCCCTTACCCGTTCCCATTTTCGGTAACTGGCTTCAGGTCGGCGATGATCTCAACCACCGTAACCTTACCGATCTCGCCAAGAGGTTCGGCGACATCCTCATGCTTAGGATGGGTCAGAGGAACCTCGTTGTCGTATCCTCCCCCGACCTCGCCAAGGAGGTGCTTCACACTCAGGGCGTTGAGTTCGGTTCCAGGACCAGGAACGTTGTTTTCGACATCTTCACCGGTAAGGGTCAGGACATGGTCTTCACCGTCTACGGCGAGCATTGGAGAAAGATGAGGAGGATCATGACTGTCCCCTTCTTCACCAACAAGGTTGTTCAGCAGTATCGCGCTGGATGGGAGGACGAGGCTGGCAGCGTCGTCCAGGACGTTAAGAACATGCCCGAATCATCCACCACAGGCATCGTCCTCAGAAAGCGTCTCCAGCTCATGATGTACAACAACATGTACCGCATCATGTTTGACCGCCGCTTTGAGAGCCAGGATGATCCCCTCTTTAACAAGCTCAAGGCTCTTAACGGTGAGAGAAGCCGATTGGCTCAGAGCTTTGAGTACAACTACGGCGATTTCATCCCAATCCTTCGCCCCTTTCTCAGGGGTTATCTCAACATTTGTAGACAGGTCAAGGACACCCGTCTGAAGCTGTTTAAGGACTACTTTGTCGATGAGCGCAAGTATGATCATTCTTTCCTTTTTCTTTCTTTTTTTCCTTATACAGAGTACATACATACATACATGCATATATTCCATTATTTTATTTCATTGTTTTGCCTGCTACTTTCACTAATTAGGATTTTGTTTCCTTACTGTCCTCTGCTTTAACCATCTTACTTATCCTTTATTACTTGTTTCATTTGATCATATTTACAAATTTGTCAATTATTCGTACTAACAACATTTCCAAATAATTCAACCATATACGGAGTATTAGAATAGATCAAATCCCAATCCTAACCTATTGGCCTGTGTTACTGTATCTTCTTCACTCATGACTCATGACTCTAATTCCGGTGTTTCAACTCAATTTTGCTATTTATAAACAGAATAAACAATTATGTACTACCTATTCTATTCCAACAACTACTCCCTAATTCCGTATTAACCAACTCATCACTCCAACAATTATACCCAATAAACAACTGTATCATCACTCTACTATTAATTAAACGCTTTTCCTCAGTGTTAGATTTTATTTTACCCGCGTAATTAAAGGAGATAAACACTTTCTAGTTGTAGCTTTTTCTGAGTTTCTTTCAAATATTTTAGGAAACTAATCATTTTTATGTACGTTCACCAAAAAAAAAGGAAACGAATCAATGCTATTATGTCATCACTACTCACTAGCTTGGACTCGACATACTAGTTACTCAAGTAGACTCCGTTTATCCCGAGACATATAAATAATATGCTACCAAAAACTTGTGTATCACTCACTCACTTTACCTTACTCCCTTTTTCCCTGGTTATCTTCTATTTTCGCCTGTTTCTATTTTGTTTTGGAATTCATGATTAATCATATTACATACAGGAAATTAGCGTCTACAAAAGCATCAACCAACAACGAACTCAAATGTGCTATTGATCACATTTTGGACGCACAACAGAAGGGAGAAATTAATGAAGACAATGTGCTCTACATTGTTGAGAATATCAACGTCGCTGGTGAGTTGAATCCTTTTGTTTTTTGCTCCACCTCATCCGTAAGCATCATAATACTTTGAACACAAACATGACATGGCATTTGTCTACTAATTATTTTCTCATTGGGTTTAATCCAAACTGTTTGTCCTGTTTGATTGTAGTATAAAATAGAGAGAAATATCAGTCAACATTGGAGGATATATTGACTGCAGACCTGTTTCATTTAAACGAATGAACTTAGACTTGTTTTCTAAAAGACTCATTATTTAGGATGGGTAGCTTTCAAACATTAAATCCAAAGATTTGATCAAGATAAAGGAATTACTAATGTCATAGGTGGGTAGTTTGCAAACATTATCGAAAAAAGTTGGAACTTAATTTTACATGCTGGCATAATTGGTACAATTTTCTATCATTATTGCCAGTAATCATTACCCTTTTTCATTTTCGGTGGAGTAAAAGAACAGTCACTATACTTTGGATTTGAGATATGATGAAATAAAGTAATAAACCATCCTTGTATTTCCCTTGTATGCAAGTAACATAACTGATATCAAACTAAATCGAATGTTAACAGCAATTGAAACAACATTGTGGTCAATCGAATGGGGAATAGCCGAGTTAGTGAACCATCCTGAGATTCAGAAGAAGCTGAGGGAAGAGATGGACAGCGTGCTAGGGAAGGGGCACCAAATAACAGAGCCGGACACACATAAATTACCGTATCTGCAAGCAGTGATCAAGGAGACATTGAGGCTGCGGATGGCCATCCCATTGCTGGTACCTCACATGAATCTGCACGATGCCAAGTTGAACGGATATGACATCCCTGCTGAGAGCAAGATATTAGTGAACGCGTGGTGGCTAGCCAATAATCCAGCCCACTGGAAAAATCCAGAGGAGTTTAGGCCGGAGAGGTTCATGGAGGAGGAGTCCAAGGTTGAAGCTAATGGAAATGATTTCAGGTACCTTCCTTTTGGAGTCGGAAGGAGGAGTTGCCCTGGCATCATCCTTGCCCTCCCCATCCTCGGCATTACCATCGGCCGTTTAGTCCAAAATTTTGAACTCTTGCCCCCTCCTGGCACATCCAAGCTTGATACCTCTGAAAAGGGTGGTCAGTTCAGTTTACACATCCTCAACCACTCCACCATCGTCCTCAAGCCCAGGGACTGAATACTATAGTACGTTGTAAAATGAGACCCCGTGTATGACGTATCACTTCTTTCTACTCTGTCTGGTTCTAGTATATGTCAAAATTGCACTCGTTTGTTTCCTGAAATTTGGAAGAGTTTATTACGCAATTATGTTGGCCAAATCTGGTGTGCCAGGTACTAAAATGAATAACTACTAATTTGACGTCACATATTCGTACTGCGTATATAAATTGAAAACCGATTGAGTGTTAAAATCATACTCCTGAGTCCTGTGTTCGATCTGGGTTAAGGGGAGGTAAGCGTGTTGATTTGAGTTTGAGCCCTGAATGGTATCGGACTCTCTGGGCTTGACTTACAAATGTACGGCTCAGCTCAAAGTCTGCAAAGCATTAAAAACTAGTACTCGTATATACCAGCTTGGTTGACTCAAAATATGCTCTCCTTTATAATCCAAAAGTTATACTTTTGATTTTTGAAAGTAATTCATAATTAGTAGAGCTGGCAAGTCTGACCCGACCCGACCCAAACCCGAGCAAACAAGACCCGACATGACCTGAAAATATTGCGACCCGAAACCGACATGATCCGACCCGACCCGATGACGACTCGTAACCTGGCACAACCCGATTATCAGTGACCCGAACCCGACCCAGACCCAGACCCGACCCGATATTGACCCTCCTCGATACGGACCCGATAAAATTTGCAAAAAAACGTAAAACCCAACATTATAGATCATTAGATCCTAAGTGTGCCATTAAGGCACTAATACATAAGTGTTCCAATTCTCTCAAACACGGTTGTTATACTCCTTATCCGGATCATAAGATTGTACATTATTTGTACGGCTCTACGATTAAATGTAATGTCATGTTTTCGAACCATTATGTGATAATGTGACCTTTATTTGTTTATTTTAAAATGAAACAGTTACGAATAACAAACAATGACACTTTAAAATTAGAATTAGTTCAATCTAATTTTAAGAAAACGATTTGTGTTTTCTTTTGACAACTAGTTTGACAATGAGGTAGGAAAATCGAAAAATGGAAATGACTAGAGAAAAAAAAACACATAATAATATTTATATTTTCATATTTGGATGATATTAGACGATTAAAAAGATTAAATATTAAGAATAATATTAAATAATTAATTTAGGCAGAATAGTTTGATGAAACATATCACATGACATCCGTTAGTTTGATGAGCGTGTCCCCCTCTGTTGGTGTCTCTCTTATTCTCTCTCACATTTTCTAGTCTTGAATGTCGCATCCGATGGATAAGCAAGTCGATTTGGATCCATCGAAGCAGCAGCAATGCGAGATGGCATTGAGGGGCCCACATCACCGTCGAGCGCATTCCGAAGTCAGCTTCCGTATACCCGACGACATGGATCTGTGTTCGGAGATGGGATCCGAAGACGACCTTTTCAGCACCTACATTGACGTGGATAAGCTTGGCGGATCTGGCTTTGACACGGCTAACAATGCTGCTTCCATCATGGACGCCAAGAAAGCCATGCCTCCCGACAAGCTTGCTGAGCTTTGGACTATTGACCCCAAGCGCGCTAAGAGGTCTCGTCTTCTTCTGATTCATAGTGATAGTTGAGGTCCGATCAATAATCAATTCAATCATTAATTAATTAATTCTGTTTTGTTTCCTTTTAGAATTCTGGCTAATCGGCAGTCTGCTGCCCGCTCCAAGGAGAGAAAAGCTCGTTATATTATGGAGTTGGAGCGTAAAGTTCAAAACCTTCAAACGGAAGCCACCACTCTCTCTGCTCAACTCACTCTTTATCAGGTATTCATTCATGATAGATAGATAGATAGATAGATAGATAGATAGATAGATAGATAGATAGATAGATAGATCATCCATCCATGTCTTTCATTTCATTCCTATTTACTTTTCCTATTTATTACATCCATGTAGAGAGACACAACCGGTCTGTCCACTGAAAATACTCAACTTAAGCTCAGATTACAAGCTATGGAACAACAAGCCCAATTGCGCGATGGTACGAATGTATATGCACTTTCAGATTCACTTTATTATTTTCTATTAGATCTGTATATATATCCCCTCACTTGGGTCTGGCTGTCTTCTTCTAGCACTCAATGGAGCACTCAAGCAGGAAGTAGAGAGGCTCAGAATTGCAACCGGAGAAGTCATGAATCCCGCTGAATCATTTAACATGGGAATGTCCTATAATTCTGCACCAATCTACACACTGCCTCACCAACATCAGCAGACTATGCAGTTGCCCCCGCCATTTCAACAGCACAATTCCTCTGAGTTTCATCCTAACGATCCTCTTGGGAGATTACAAGGCCTCGAAATTGGCGCCAGGACTGTCAAATCTGAAGGAACCTGCTTGTCTGCCACTGAAACCAGCTCTACCTTTTCATGACTTGCTAACTAATTCACTCACCACTCACCACTATATCTTCTGTAGATTGTCTGTACACTGATTTCATTCATTTAGCTAAGCCCTTCTGTTTCGCGTTGTTGAGTGATCCTGCAAAACGGGCGTTCCTCAGTTGTTGCTTTCTTGATCACTTTATTGCCAGTCTGGAATGTATTTCCTGCACTTGTCAACCTGTCTCTCCTCTTCCACAACCACTGTATCTTTTTCATCTGCTTCAGGGTTTATTTGTCTAGAAATAAACACTTGACACCATTTTTTTAGTGTTATGGTCATATTGTTTGCTCAATTTCAACTTCGGTAGCTTACTGAAGATTTAAGACCGTTGTTCGGGTTTATTTAAGAGCTCTGGAGTATTTTTCACAGAGTTTTGGTCTAAAATTTTTTCTTAGTTTTATTTTTTCTTAGACATGCTTGTAGAATGGTATAATATTGTTTTGAATTTGATTGAAAGTTTACAATTGAAGGATATTTATCATCATATTGAGGAATATCAAGTATATTGTTGCATTTTTGAACTTCTTTGTTCACCTTGTTTATACTGTAGTTTAAAGAAGACAAATGACCCTCGCCGGTTTGAAATTGCAGAGGACTGTTTGAAATTAAAACAATGAGCTTAACAACAAATCATAAAGATTAATATGAAGCGCAACAGATCAACAATGCTCCAAACAATGATTTATAAATGGTATAGTTCCCTAACACCGTCTAATTGTCTCCCGACGCATTCTACTATAACTCCATCCCTTTCTTTCCAAATCCCTTTATACAAACACAATGTTCGCTAATCAAATGCACAAATGTCTGCTGTGGACAGATGCCGCAACCCCATACACCAACACTTCACTGCAGTACACTTACACTCGCAGCAAAATAATCAATGCGCTCAAGATGTGAACATTAATTTCTAGGACACGTTACATTTGCCACAAGCAGCAGATAATACAAGAAATATCAGGAGTAAGCACATCCCTAACGAATGTGACATTGGAGAGTATAAACAACCAACAGTAGGAGCTGAGCTCTTCAAACAATTCAGAGTAAATGTCTAATTCCTTGTTAAAGAGCGGGCACCTAGCAAAATACCTCCCTCAGTAGCAAAATCGCCGTCAACATCTTTCACTTCACTTCCAAATCAGTCACAATTATAGTTCTAACTAATGTACTTTCCATCTCAATCAAAAAAAAATATAATAATTAACTAGATACAAATAAACACAATAATGGTACTTGAGATGATAATTAGTAGCACTAGTAACTAGCATGTAGCTAGGGTGTTGTATTGGTACCTTGGAGGAGGTAAGAGGGAAGCGAGGGAGTAGGAGGAACAGTAAAAGGATTCCAGCCATCAATGTTGATGTTATGCTCGTGGAGATGGTGGAACCCTTGCAACAGGTACACTATGAAGAATAATTGTGATTAAAGTATACACAGGCTCAATGCTTGAATGCTTGAATAATTTGTTAACATGAGATTAATCTCAAGGCCGAATATGTAGTTTATATAAGAACATCCAGAGTCCATCCAGTATCAAAGGCTAGTATTATGAAGATATGAACAAGCTATCATAGACAAATCATTTATTCTTTGCTTGCACTTACTCTATCAAGGTTGCACTTCTGCTACTTGAAATGAGTAGGCCAAGACCGCTTAGTCTTGCTCATGAGCTACAATGCCACAGAAGGAACAACATGGGAAGAAGCTGGCCAAAGCATTGGCTTAAGCGCACCCTTTTGACTGCAGTGTACAAGCTATGGATTGAAAGAAATGGTTGGGTTTTCAATAATATTGTAAGTAATGTTGATTGGTTAGGAAAATCAAATACATTGCTAGCATTAGAGGTATAACTGAAGATGATGTAGTAACAGCCTCCTTGGTTAGTGCACGATATCATCTTGCATTTGTGTCTCCCTTTTCAATGGAGTATATATACCCGAGTACTTCCAGAAAATAAATAAAAAAATAAAAACCCCAAGTTAATCCCGATCACAAGTTGTTTTCAATCCTCAAAGCTGCTAATAACTATTGCTGATTTTGTACTTGTTGCTCCAGCACTGTTATCTGATGCTGGTTTTCCAATGGCGTTTGCTGCCTTTGATTTTGCTGTTCACCTTGCCATGCCCAAACAATATCTTGCAAGGCAGGTCTTATATCTTCTTTTAGCAACTTCTGATATTCTAGAGTGTCCCCATTGGCTTTTCTCAACTCCACCAAATAGATTGACTGGGCGACCTCGAATATTTCTGCATCAATTGACAAAGGACCTTTCCTTCCTTCGTTGAGTCCTTCAAAGTTTAGGAGCCCTTTGTCCATCCTTTTCACTTTTAGCTTAAGGCTATTAGCTGTTTCCATTAACCGTGAGATTACGGTGGAAGCAGGCTCTCTAGAAGTGAACCTTGCCTCCTTCCTTTGTCCAGTGTCTTCAAATAATCCAGACAAGTCAAACCCGCATGAAAGAGAGATAATATCAAATGCATTTAACTCTGCTGGTTGTACAGGCTCCTGCCTGGATTCTTCAGTCGTAGCAATGCTACTCCCAGAAGGACCAGGATCAGCGCTCCTCGCGATACCAGCCATGTGTTTGGTCTCTAAGTCAGATTGGACAGGCACAGGGGAAAGGTCCTTCCTAAGCCAAGAACTCTCCCTAATTTTAGCAATAGAGATTCTATTGTCGGGGTTTGGGTCGAGGATCTTCCCCAGTAGCCTGCGCACATCCTTAGGAAACCAGCTAGGGCATTTATATTCTGCTTTACCAATCTTTCGATACATCTCCATGAGATTTGAATCATGAAAGGGAAGATAACCAGCAAGGAGAACAAATAAAATGACCCCACAAGACCAAATATCAGCCTTAGCTCCATCATAGCCCTTCCTGCCGATGATTTCAGGAGCAACATAAGCAGGGGTACCACAAGTAGTATGCAGCAAACCATCTTGGCGTTTTGACTCAGCCAGGGCACTCAAGCCAAAGTCGGTAACCTTGAGATTTTCGTTTTCATCAAGCAGCAAGTTTTCAGGTTTAAGATCACGATGATAAACACCGCGGCTATGACAAAAATCAATAGCAGCGATCAACTGTCTAAAGTATTTCTGGGCAAGATCCTCCTTGAGCCTGCCTTTGGCGACCTTGTCAAAGAGTTCACCGCCTTTAGCATATTCCATAACAAAGTAAATCTTGGACTTGTTGGCCATGACTTCGTAAAGGAAGACAATGTTAGGGTGCCTAACCATGCCCATGACAGAAATTTCTCTTTTAATTTGTTCGATGAGGCCAACTCTCATAACCTTATCTTTGTCAATCATCTTGATGGCGACGCTTAAGCCGGATTGGATACTCCTGGCGAAGTAGACTTTAGCAAAAGTACCTTGGCCTAATAATCGACCGAGTTCATACCTTTGCATAACCACACCCGTTTTATGGTCCATGTCATACCAGCAAAGTAAAGAGGCAATAAATACTACTCGTAGTTAGTAGACAACAACAAGAAGATCACGGCATATATTTCCCAAAAAGGCACGGCACTAAGCAGCTGTAGCAAGTCCTGGAACAAACATAAATACAAATTCTTATATAAGCCCATCTCTAACTAACTAACTAACTACTATTCATGTAGACGGGTAACGATAGACAGTTACTGTAATTGATTAGGTTAGAATTGGAAAGTAAGAATTATAAGTAAAACGATAAGATCCAAATAAAATGAGATTGAGAAAAGAAAAGAAAATAAAAGAAAAGAAAATAATAATAGACATACAAAAGTACAATTAATTAAATTAATTAATCAATTAATTATAATAAGAAAAGAAAATAAAAGAAAAGAGGGATTTGATTGATTAATTAACCTTTGTATAAGGATGGTGAAAACTGAGATGAAGGAAGGAAGGAAGGAAGGAGACCTGAATATGAATATGAATATCTGTCGGCTCTCCAGACCAGTTGACCACCAATTTTCCCTTTTCTTTTTCTTTTTCTTTTTCTTTTTCTTTTTTTGTTTCTCTCTCTAAATTAATTACGCTTGCTACTGTTACGCTTGCTTATTTACGCCATGCGCTCCCTCCCACCTCCTCCTCCTCCTCCTCCTAATCTCCTATAATCGTCCCCTCCTTTCCCTTGTTTACGTTACCAATTTTAGCCCTTACACTTATTAGCAAGCTAGAGTCGAGCCATAATTATAAATTACCGTCTCCATCCTCATATATCTCACTCAATATCCAACAGGATTTACCCTAATCGTATAATCACATGTGAAATTTTCATTTTCATTTAATTTGTTTAACTAAGGGTAATTTAGTAATTACATTATTAGTCATTATTACTTTTCTTAATTTAACTTGTTTTTTTAAAGAAGTTAACTTAAATCTACAACTTTTACATGTTATAATTTATATTTTTAACCAATTTAGAATTTTAAAAAAGGAAAAAAATTATGTGAATATACTTATTAAAATCGCGTAGCCTCGTTTTGGCACTAAACAAACAAGAAAATCTAAATCAATACCAAACTTACACCGTCTTGACTAGAACTATACTAGCTCGGTGGCACGTCCCACAACTACTGACGAGTGGCAACCCATATCCTTCATGACCCACTAGTTTACACCAGGAATAAAATCAAACAAAACCCTTGTCAGGTTCGGATCTAGGTTCATTTAAACCCTCATTGACGTGAACACCAACTTGTTACTCGTATTTTGTTGAGTTTCCAAATGCCCCGAGGGATTGAAAAATTATTATTTGTGTTTAGTATTTGAGATTAATAATTTTATGTTTTCGATACTTTAAGAAAACTAATTTCTGATCAGATATTCTATGCAATAATATATTTGTACGTGCTTGTGTAGAGGTCTAGAGGACCACCAAACGATGCCTGACAAAGGATGCCGGTTCTCCAAAAATCCCATGATTCCCGTCACAGGAGGGGTTTTAAATAACCACAGTATGCTAATTGATGCATCTCTACCGTTCAAAACCTTAAATAAATCACTTTACACATGAAACAAACTTGACAAGCCAAAAGTAGATCGTCAGACCAGACCAACCTCATCCTATTGTGCATTCCCTAAATACAAAATTCAATGCAAAATTCTTCATCGTTGCTAAAATACAAATTCCTCAGCTTCAGCACCAACACTGGGTTCTCTGTCTCCCATCTCTTTCAAAGCAGCTGCAGCTGAGTCACTTATTCCAAGTAAATACTGTAGACGTGACAACTTCTCTGGAACAGCCTCCTTTTTCACGTATATGGCGTACAGATCTGCCAGTTCTTCTGGCATGTCCCATGACAAAGGCTCCGCACTTACAGCCTTGTCACAAGCTAGCAGATCGTTAAGTGTTGAGACCTACATAAGTTAAGTTCACATATAACGGCCGATAAATGAAATTAGACTTAAAAGGAAAAATTTCGCAGATGTGATTAGATATATACCACTCCTTGATGGTTTCTCTGCCTGAGTAATGCCACTGCTTGAACCAATGAGCTAGTTAATCTACTCCGAGCAAGTTCATGGACAACTCCTTTAGCCTTTTCAGCATTTATACTTAAGTCCGCAGGTATTTTTTGATACACTTCTTCCTCGTCAAAATCTCCAGTACCAGAGGAAAATATTTCATCCACGCTCTTCTTATAAAGATTTTCCCGTAAGCTCTCTGAGACCATGGTCTCAATGTTCACGCTTGCTTCCTTGAGTTCTCTAATCTGCTTGACACTAAGCCTTCCCTGACCTATTGCTGTTTCTATGGCAGCCGCCATCTTTGAGTTTACAATGCTGTCTCTTACCTTTTGAGCGTACTCTGGAGGCAATCCCACTTGCTTCTGGACCTCATCCAACTGCTCCAACCTAGCCTTAGTCATCTGTCCATCGGCTAAAATGACCTCCGCCTGCTGCCTGAATGCCTGTTCAGCTAGACTTCTGTGGACTTCCACAATCTCCTTACGCGACAAACCCAGAATTCCACCCAGCTGATTTAGATAAAGATACTCTGTGTTGTCCTTTTTTGTGGTGATTTGGGCACCAAATGGAATTTTAGTGACCTCTCCAGTTATGCAATACAACAAGTATGTCTTGTAGAGGTCAGCCCTTTCCCTGTCCGACAGGTCATCTTTAACTGTTATTTCTGTCTGTCCTGGCTTCCCAATTTTGTCCTCAAGTTCCTTAGTGGGCCTTGCTTTCCTGAGAGTCTGTAGTGACTCCCATTCGTCCTCATCTTCTGTCTGCTTCTCTACCTCGTCAGCAGGTTCTGGTTCCTCTGTTGGTGTATCACTTGATTCGCCTTTGATGTCCGCCACTAATTCAGTGACCACCAGAGTGTTAAATGCAATCATCTTTTTAAGGATTTTTGCAGATTCAGGTCGACTCCCAGCTGCCCTTGCCTGTTTAATATAGTTGATGAATATCCTGCGAACCTGCATCAATACATTGTGAATGAGAGGCACATTGACTAGTCTCTTTAACTCTTTATCTCCTGTAATGAACTTTACTTTGCAGAAGCATCTTTATTGTGAGTCATACACTCGTGAGAATACCAAATTGATGAGCAACTGAGAAGAGTAGGCACTTACCGCCTTACTAGCAATTGATATTGCTGCTTCCCTAGTCAAGCGTAAGCCATGAGCTGCTTTCCTCACAGAGGCTTTTACATCTGCATCATATCCATCAACACCAGAAGCAATGGCATCTCTCACCACCTAAACACAAAGACAAAGTAAACATTTCACGATTGTACATACTAATTTTATGATTTGCCAGCTATATCAGACTAACAGTCCAACACAGCAACCGAGGGAGACAGAAGGGTAGAAATTCCAATAGTAAGAAATGATTCAAGAACTGAACCAGGACATAATGGGTCAAAGCCTTTTAAGACAATTTTTTTTTTTTTTTTTAAAAAGTGCATATATACGCAGTTTATTTGACAAATATAAACAATCCTAAGACTGAATAAAGATTCATGCACTTTTGGATGATTCTAAAAAGGGAACTACCTATTCAAGTCTTTATAATAGTGGCTTGACCATTCAACAAAAGCCAAAAGGGCAAAAGGCACTATCCATCTCTAACACTTTGTTCCGAATAAGAACTACAGTTCTAATCAAAAGAAAACACAGATACCCAGGAAAGTTCTCTAACTGAAAGCTAAGAAGATCCATCCATTAGGTGAAGTTCACAATGAAGCAGTAACAGGAATTGTGTTTTGATACAGTACCTTCTCAAACAGACTGCCACATATATCAGCATGAGCTGCTTCAACAATTTTTTGGGGAACACATAACATGACTCGTAACCGAAGCAAACTTTGAACATCCTCTTCACTCAACTCTCCGTCAGCTAAGCATTGCTGAAGCTTCTGACGATATATTTCTACAAGAAAAAGTAGATCAGAACCACATCAAGGATAAAAATTCAATAGCGGCTCTAAACAAGGATTTTAACATGTTCTCCGTCTCAAACAGAACCTAGCAGGATGAAGTACCTTCGTGAATTTCACTGGCTTTCTGTGGGTCAAATCGCAGCTGATCACACAATTTCTGAAGGAAGGCTGCTTTGCTCTCAGCTGCTTCTAGATCACCACTAGAAACAGCCTGTGCCAACAATTTGCGATAAACCTTTGAGGTGACATCAATTGTGATAGCTTCTGCCTCTCGTTTTCCAAGACCAAAGATGTTTTTTAACTGGTTTAACGCAGCTATCTGATCAAGGACGGAATCAATTATAAGGAAACGGTTTAATCTTTGAGCTCATGCACACACAGAAGCTCGGGAGTATTGTAATGAATTTTAACAACCGTATGAAGTAAAATCATTGGACTGAAGTAAACAAATTGATGCTATTTTTGCTCTTTACATCATGTTACATAATACCAACATTGAACCATGTCATATTCTCTACCTACATATAGAACAGGGGAAGAGTAACAGCTACAAACAATAAATAGCAAAAGGAAATTCATCACCTTATCTTCCTCTATTCGGCCACTCGATAGGGAGTCTACGACATACGCTCTGTAGAGAAGCTTCAAGTCATCAATTTTTCGATCACTGTCATACTCACCACCTGACAATCATCACACATTCATGGCAATGTCATACATACAAATAAAACAGCAATAGTGGCCCCAAACACGAAAACAGAAACAAAGCCACTAATTTACCAAAACAAGGAAAAAAAACAGATAGCAAAAGCTGTCAGGGAGAGGAGTCTGGAGTACTAGTATTCAATGAAGAAGAAAAAAAGGAAAAAAAACACCTTCAAATAGACACAAATAAGTAAAGCAGCGAGCAAAAGATTACCTACGAGAGAAACTGGACCTATTCCACGAGCAAAACTACCAGCATCTGGATGGTTTTTTACTGATATAAGATGATTATTAAATGCCAGAATTTTATTAAGCTCTTGCACAATCTCTGCAGTTCCTCTGTAATATCAATTAAACCATGTCACTCAAGGGGCAGTTTAACGTTAATTAGTTATTTTCATTGTTTCAATCCAAGGGGATGAAACTATTTTTGAGTCTCTAAGGTGTAAAGGCGACAGTAGCAACAACTGATCATACCCTGTTCTGGTCCGTGACTTCAGGTAAACAAGAGCTCTCAATATATTTTCCTCTACAAGTCCTCTTGTATGATCCTTTAGCATCTCTTCAGCCAACTGCATAGAATGATCCAGTACATCAGGAGATAAGCTATGAGATTCATTCTAGTTATAAGCATGACCCGAGAACGAAATCACCAAAACGTACATCCCAAAGACCCAAAACCCAACTGACCTGAGCCGAAGTGACCAGACGTGACCCCAAACTACTAATTAAAAATCACATTGGTCGTTTGGTTAAAGAAGGTGGAATGGAACAGAATGGAATGGGTTGGAATGTCATACCATATAGGTGTGGATTTAGCACCCTATACCCCTCTCTTAATATGTTTGGCTTGATCGCGTCTCCCACTTAGTGGGAATGGAGTTCAAAACTTTTGAGGAGAGTAATGTATGAGATTCTAGGGGGGTCGAATGGAGTTAGAATCCATCAATTATCTAACTTCATTCCAAAATAAGACAATCAAAAGTTAGAATGGCCTAAATCCATTGCAATCCATTCTAAAAAACCCAGCCAAACACCCCCTGGGTTAAAGAGGTCAAAAACAACATAGTCATAATGTTCAATGACCAAGCCAAACCTGATTGACTAGACCTTCAACAATAGACTTGAAAATGATCTGACCCACCCAGAGTGACATGTACCCAAAATGACCCAACTCAAACTACACTGACCCAGAACTGACCCGAATTACATGCCTGGTAAGTCTAATTTAACTACAAAAGCAAACAAATTATGAGCACGTAGCTACAAAGGCAATACCTCATCAGAAAGACGATATGAAACCTGAGCTTTTCTAAGGTTAACAAGTTGCTCTGCATCTA
Source organism: Silene vulgaris (assembly GCA_036897335.1). Lineage (NCBI taxonomy): Eukaryota > Viridiplantae > Streptophyta > Magnoliopsida > Caryophyllales > Caryophyllaceae > Silene > Silene vulgaris. The sequence goes on along the minus strand of JAYMSF010000264.1, from coordinate 2,773 downwards.
GATCTGAAATTTAAAGCAATGTGAAAAAATTATATTCTGAAGCAAATCACAAACTACAACATTAATCCATCTACTAGAGTAGACAAAATAAATACTACTCCGTACTTCATAATATGTTGCCGAAACACCCTGTTTACGGCATACGAGAGCTCAACACAAGTGAGAATAAGGTAAATACTTGCCTCTGTCAACTGATTTCAGCCTCTTAGCATAAAGCTTCTGAGCATTGTCACGAACAGCAACCTCAACCTGATAACGACACAACACAGAAAGTAAGAGAATGGCTGATAATCATGAAATCATCAACAAAACGTCAAAATAAATAAAGTTTTTATACATGGTAGAAATGTATAATACACAACAAAAAAAGATGCTGATGACTTTAGGTGTTCACCTGAGAATCAGTGATTTTAAAAACACGTTTCCATGGCAAGAGAAAAGCAGAGGCCTCGCCAAAAACAAGAGTGGATACATAAACTAGCTTCTGGAATGCCTGTAGTGAAGGTCAACCATGTCAAAACACCAAAATCGCCAAAGGACAGTGCACGAGATTTAGATTTTACAATACAGCAAACGAAGACAAGGATTTCACCTTACGTTGCTCCACGTCACCCTCACGATCTCCAGTTTCCAGCCTTTGTCGGAAAATGCGTCGAGCAATCTACAGCCACCAAAAATACAATAGCCTTGAATAAAAGTTTTTTGTTAATGCGATTTTGAAGGAAAGGAAGTGATGAACACTGGCTAGGTTTTATGATAAAAGTCTAGTTTTTGGAGGAAATCCCAATCGTTGCTTTAAGCTTTCAATAACGGAATTCCAGAGCTAAACTCGGAGTAACATGGTTTGGGGTACCAAAGAGACTAAGAACCAAACTCGTCTAACAACTACCCATAGTTGAGTATGAGCACGGGAAACAATGTTACAATGTCTACTAATATACTTCCCTTCTTAACAGAATAAAAAAAAATAAACAATGTTCATTTAATTAACGATTTAACGGGGTCCTACTTTTTGATCAAAACAATGTAAATCTTGTTTGGATCTGGTAGAATAGGATCCCTAACAGATACTCACTATTCCTTGTGCATTCTCCCCAATTAACCTTCCTTCTAGAGTTCTAGATATAGGGATAAACAATTGGCCACAATGAAACTTGAAAAGATGTACAGCCAGTAATTCTGATTAAAATTTCATTCAAATTCAATAGGTTAACTAATGTGCAAAGAGCCACCTTCCCATTAACATTACGCGCGCTGCAAGGCTGCTACCTCTGCTTAAACATGGCACTCTTTTCCATTTGAGAAAATGGAAATTAGAGTAAACAAGGGTATGAGAAAATGTAAATTAGAGTAAAGAGAAGCATTATGGATGTGTTTGAATAGTAATTGAGAATGAAAGGGAAATGGGAAATATTGGGAAAGTAGGAAACAAGTGGAAAAAGAGTAAAGAAAGTAAGGAGAGAAACCTCAATATGAGTGTTAGCGGCATCAGGATCGTCAATGCCGAGAGAGTTTTTGAACTTAACAATAGTTTCAACTTCAGTTCCGTTGAGATCCTCATTTGCAGAGGGAAGAACTGAAGTCACAAATCTACAAAGGATAACGGAAACTCAATTGAATTGCATGTGTATGTGTTTGCGAAATGAGATAAAAGTATAGAAAGCAGAAAATGACCTGAGGTACAAGTCACAGAGCTCCGAGGTGAAAGCTTCGTCTTGCTTGCTAACGCCAACCCTAAAGCAAACATAAACAAATAAATACATACATACATACATACATAGAGGGAGTAAGTAAGGATGAATTGCGAGAATTAATAACAAATACATACCTTGAGGGTATGGCCATTATATAATCCTTGTCTAAATGGAGAGGGTCTTGAGAAGAAGCAACGTAATTGTGGAGATTAACGGCAGCAACCTCTGGCGCACATGAATTCACCCAGTAGGCCGCTGCAGCTGCCGCGCCTCCCAGGACTACGGCGCCTCCAACTGCGGCGTTACGACTTCCACCTATACGAGAACCGACTCCGAAACCACCGGCCAAAGCAGCAGCCACAATTACAGAAGAGGCGGCCAGCCTGAGGGGTGGAGACATGCTATCCACTATTGAATGAAGGCCGCTCAGCTCCCTCTTCGGACCGAATACGTCCTCCGAAGAAGTTGAGTTAACGGCGGAGGACGCGGAGCATCGGAGGTTGGTGTCGCGTCGCCGTGAATTGATTGGAATGTTGATGCGATGGCTACGGAGAGATGATAGGCCAGGTTTGAAGCTGGAAAATAGGAGTGGGGATGTGCTTGACGACGCCGTCGTCATGATTGTAAGAACCTCTACTTCTCCGTCGACTCTGCGGATTTAGTGTTTTTAGGGTTCACTGCCGATAACAACAAGAATGGATAGGGAGGGAGACGGACACCAAATCTGAATCAACTCTCTCACTCAACTCCCTTTATACTTTTACTTTTTGGTTAAATTCCTTGTCGAGTCAAAAGAGTTTAATACGATAATTTACCAACTCTTTTTGACGGAAAATTAGATAAACTCACCATTATTTAATTCAAAGAAAACATTTTATTCTCGTTCTATTTTCTTATTAGGTCTCACCAATATAACCTCTAATCAATCAATCAATCAATCAATCAATACTATATATTAATTCCAGAAATCAAGGTATTTGAATGCAATTAAATAAATCTATATAAATTAATTATACTATATAGTTTTTAATCATAGCACTGTGCGATGGACCTGAATAAGAGACTTCAATGCAAATATT
>JAYMSF010000263.1:0-17968 GCA_036897335.1 Silene vulgaris | reverse complement strand
TTTCCCTCCCCTTCCATTTCTCTCCTTCCATATTTTGTATCCAAACAATGGAAAATAAATCCATCATTTTCCCTCCCATCCCCTTCCCTCCAATTCTTTCAATCCAAACGGACCCTTAAAGTGAAATATGAAGTTGTGACAAAAGCAGAAATTGCACACAAATCAATATATTGGCCGTACTGTTTAGTAGACCCGGTGATCATAGCAATCATATCAGAATAATGCAAGACATGGTTACCAATCCGGCAATCCGAAAACTAATTAAAAATTCACCTGAATCTGCTTAATTACCCGGGTACCGGTCTAAACAAATGAACTAATATTACCCGATGAACTAATAAAATTACTGGTGTGAAAACCTTTAAAATTACAATTGATCCATGATCACTGGTCCAAATATAACCCAACTTGAATCAGGTCATACGTGACCAGGTCATACGGCCTCTAAACATGTCAAAAAATCATTTCAACCAAACAAGGTAATAGTTTAGGTTTGATTGAGTTAATGGTCTTATACCTTGTTAGTTACTCCGTATTACATCTCCGATCCGCAATAACTTGATAATACGAAAATGATCCTTAGCATGACGGTATAAAACCCCCGAGATAGTTATCTGATTCAGTTGATTGTAAACATTTTCCAAAGTATATGAGCGGAATTTTGAAACCCCCCGAGATAGTCATTCAAAGTGGTAACTATCAGGCATATCTAACAAAAGCAAACAAATGATTGGGACGGAAAGGGTACTTGCCAAAAGTAGAAACGTTGATAGGTTTCTATATATGTAGCAGTCTCTTAGAGCATTTCACAGTATAAGAGAAGCAAACTTTAAACATGGCTACTCTTTTTGTCCAACTCTTTGAAAAACTTCAATTCAATCCCATAGCCTTTATTTCCTTCCTTTGCTTCATAATTATCATACTCTACCCATGGCTATCCACCAAGAATCGATTGCCCTCACCTCGAAAACTACCCATTATAGGCAACCTTCACCAGCTCGGTGCCCTTCCTCATCGATCATTGAGGACATTATCGGAGAAATATGGAGACCTCATGCTGCTTCACTTAGGCAGCAAGCCTACCCTTGTCGTATCGTCCCCTAAGGCAGCTGCGGCAATTTTGAAAACCCATGACATTGTCTTCACAGACCGGCCTATATCGCAGGTCGCGTTGATTCTCTTCTACGATTGTATTGAACTCGCTTTTGGCAAGTACGGAGAGTATTGGAGGCAGGTCAGGAATCTATGCATGATGCATATGTTAGGGAGCAAAAAGGTTCGAACCTTGAGGAGAATCAGAGAGGAAGAAGTCGGTTTAATGGTCGAAAACATCAGGAAATCGACGTTGATGAACCCTGGTGTGTCGGTGAATTTGAGAGACCATTTCACAACCTTGATAAATGATCTTGTGTCGAGGTCGGCCTTTGGAAGAAAGTATGCTGCAGAAGAAGGGTGTGGAAATCTTAAGGAGCTTTTGACCGATTTTGTTGGAGTACTTGGAAGCTTTAGTGTCGGAACTTATGTCCCTTGGTTGAGTTGGATCGATCATATGAGGGGTGTGTTCCGTAAAGCGACTGCAGTTGCGAACGCATTTGACGTTTTTCTTGATAAGATAGTTCAGGAGCATATTGATCGACGACGACTAAATTCGCAAAGTCAGACTGAGGATGAGGCCTCCGAAGTAGACAAAGATCGCGACTTGGTCGACATTTTGCTTGATTATCACAAGACTTATCCATCCCTTGGGAGAGTTAATGTCAAAGCTCTTCTTCTGGTAATTTCTTTTTTCCTTTACGTTGTTAGTCGATTTAAGACGTGGCAATCGCCATGATCTCGACATATGTGGTCGCAGTCTAATCTTAAATTTTGTGCCATACATGTTGATACTGCCTCAACATGTGGTCGAAGTAACCTTCAAAACTTTTGTTCATATTGTCGCATAGTAGTGACTAGTTTACCAAATGTCGTAAACTCGATCATGGTTCATGTTGTCACGACACATAATTAGTATATTGCTTGTACAGGACGTACTTGTTGCAGGAGTGGAGACGACCGTCACACTATTAGAATGGACGATGTCAGAGCTGATTTTGCATCCCGAAATCATGAAACGACTCCAGGACGAAGTGAGGGGATTTGTTAAAGACAAAACATATATCGATGAGGAAGATCTACAGAACATGCCATACCTAAAATCCGTAATCAAAGAAGCGCTAAGGCTACACCCTTCGGCTCCCCTTCTACTACCTCGAGAATCATCTCAAGATATCAAAGTCCATAACTATGACATTGCCGCAGGGACAGAGGTTATCATCAACGCGTGGGCTATACAAAGACTCCCAAGTTTATGGGACCAACCAGAGGAGTTCCGACCTGAGAGGTTTCTGAACAGTCCAATCGACGTGAAGGGAAATGACTTTGAATATATCCCGTTTGGAGCAGGCAGAAAAGCTTGCCCAGGGTTGTCATTTGGTATCGCCAATGCTGAGTTGGCATTGGCGAATCTTGTAGGCATGTTCGATTGGAAGGTGCCTGATGAACTGCAAGGAGATTCTTTCATGGATGAAAATTTCGGATCAACAGTCTCGAGGCGATATCCTCTTACGGCTATTCCAACTCCTTATTCTAGCAATTAGGAGAAAGCGTTTTATGTCGTCATGTTAGTTGTGCTATGACGGAATAAAGTAAAATAGTTCTCTAAGACGTCTTTTTCCTTGTTTATATGTAGCTAATAATACTTCATCAATGAAGTATTAATCTTCACAAATTCTCATTTGTGACGGGCATCAATCAGAAAAAAATGTGCAAGCTAGTATATTTAATCTCAATCTCAAATAAAGCTTCAAAAAATAATGCTCCGCAATAAAATAAACATTTTGACGACCCTAGACGGGACAATACACGGTCACACAGCAACTCGAATAGTCTCAAGAGTCACTCGATCGACAGGACCCCATTATCAACTGCTCCGACAAGATAACCAAATAATATCAAAGTATCTTTCTCAGTGTTTTTGTACAGTAGCCCATGTCCCTTGTGGCCTTGTGCTTATCAAACTTTTGGCTCGTTCCCGGCTTAAAGTTAAAATACCAATTTAGTACGTGTTCTCGGTTAATTCTTTAAGTATTTGATTTATTGGTTATCACAACGAATCTTTACGCTTTATTTAGTACCAGTTAGGTGCCCTGCCTCATCGATCATTGAGGTCGTTATCTGACAAATATGGTGACCTCATGCTGCTTCACTTAGGCAGTAAGCCTACGCTTGTCGTCTCGTCTGCTGCGACAGCTGAGGCAATTATGAAGACCCATGACATTGTTTTCGCAAACCGGCCTAAATATCCAGTTGCTTCGATTTTATTTTATGATTGTATTGACCTTGCTTTTGGCAAGTATGGAGAGTATTGGAGGCAGGCGAAGAGTGTTTGCGTTACGCATATGTTAAGCAATAAAAAGGTTCAGTCATTCAGAAAAATCAGGGAAGAAGAAGTCTATCTAATGGTTGAACGAATCAAGAAATCGACATTGACGAAGCCTGGTGTGTCCGTCAATTTGACGGAAGATTTCACATGCTTGATAAAGGATGTGGTGTCGAGGGCGGCCTTTGGAAGAAAGTATGATGGAGACGAAGGTTGTTCAAATATTAAGGAGCTATTGAACGACTTTGTCGGAGTACTTGGACGGTTTAGTGTCGGAACTTTCGTCCCTTGGTTGAATTGGATCGATCACATGACTGGTCTGTTGCGTAAAGCGACTGCAGTCGCAAAAGCGTTTGATGCTTTTCTTGATAAAATAGTTGAAGAGCATATAGATCGATTAAATTCACAAAGTCGGATTGAGGATGAAGCCTCCGAAGGGGAAAACGTTCAGGACTTAGTAGACATTTTGCTCGATTTTCAGAGGACTAATCCATCCCTTGGAAGAGATAATGTCAAAGCTATTCTTCACTATTTATGAGCCGAATGCTAAATGCTTGGTATCGTAAATGGTAATAATTTAGCTGTGATCCTGAAATAAGCTGACGGCATTGCCATGAAATTAGTCGTCACGACTTGACAGTAGTCATTTGTAAGGATAATAATGTTATTTAATCGTTTCTTCGTAATTCTAATCTCTACTGAAACGAGACAATATAAATGAGATGGAGTATCAACTATGGTAGCTCATTGTTCGTATTGTCGGTAACTAGCTTATTACCTATGCAGAACATGCTTATTGGAGGGGTAGGGACAACTGCGACACTACTAGAATGGACAATGTCGGAGCTGCTTATCCACCCCCGAATCATGAAAAAACTCCAAGACGAAGTGAGGGGATTTATCAAAGGCAAAACAATCATTGACGAGGATGATCTAAAGAACACGACATACCTAAAAGCCGTAATCAAGGAGGCATTAAGGCTACACCCTCCAGCTCCCCTTTTGTTATTTCGAGAAGCGTCTAAAGATGTCAAAGTTAATAACTATGACATTGCAGCAGGGACACATGTTATCATCAATGCGTGGGCCATACAGAGGGACGCAGATTCCTGGGACGAACCAGAGGAGTTCCGGCCAGAGAGGTTTCTCAACAATTCAATAGACATGAAGGGAAATGACTTTGAGTTTATTCCGTTTGGAGCAGGAAGACGAGGTTGCCTAGGTATGTCGTTTGCGACTATGCCGGCTGAGCTAGCATTGGCGAATCTTGTAGGCAAGTTCGATTGGGAGGTATTTATTGAGATGCAAGGGGATTCTTTCATGGCTGAAACATTTGGGACAGCGGTATACAGACGAGATCCTCTAATGGCTATTCCAACGTATTTTTCTAGCAATTAGTAGAAAGTTATTGATTCGAGTTGTTCTTTCCATACCCGAAGATTGTCCTTGTGCGTTATTGTTTTTAAAGTTTTGTTAAGAACGTTCTCCTTTCGATCTTCTCTTCACCCTTCTTCCTAATAAGACAATTAATTGTAATATATTTTGCGTCAACAATTGATATGCAAGTGGGTGAAAATAATACTGTTTTACTACCATGTGAGCTCTCCTCAGACAATGAATGACTAAAAGAAAAGCATTAGCAGATAAATAAGAAGGTTTATATTCTTGATGACAACTCGTGAATCCTCAGATTTAGGCAATTCGTACTTGCATCGATGTGTCGTAATCCTAGCTTGTACGCAGGATCACTAGCAAAAAAGAGGGTATTAGCCTCTGCCTCCTTTCCTGCAAGACAGATTTACTCTAAAAAAACCATTTGTCCAGAATGAATAATACGAGTACATCCTTTAGAATCCAGCAATAACCCATCCAGCAGCGGCCTTAAGATTAGAATTCCATACGTGATTCTAAGTTGATAACTACCTTTTCTTTTCAACCTTCTCCTTTTACCGGTTAATAAACAAGTATTTAATTGATGATGGCATACTCCGTCTAGGTAATAACGTCAATTCTGGTTTAAAACGACAATATTCTAGGTAATAACAAAAGATTTGTCTACGCAATGTTAGCCTAGCTGTCTAGGTAATAACGTCATGTTGTGCCAAGATTGTTTCTCTACAATTTTCAACCATGAAATCAGTCAATCAGATGTATGCTTTTTTGAGATAAAAGTAAAGAACTCGATCTTATATGCAATAATACGGTTTTATTTGGATATTTTGATTCATTTTTTGTACTAGTATGTCACTGCAATACGGGATTTGTTTATCTTTGAATGAGCAAAACTTTGCGGTTGAGTAATTGAGTATCCGGCTTAGGTAGGAACGTAGATCAACACTCAAGTCCCAAACCCGAAGGCAGGGCAAAGGCCTAAGTATCCGTCTATTTGATCTCCGATAAACCCTTTATAGAAAAGCTTTACAACTACCATAGACAAACAAACGCAGTTATAGTTAGAAGAATACAAATTCTCATTTGTAACGGCGGACAGTTTTCGTCACAAGCTTGTGACCACTAACCTCTCACAAGCTGCAAGTGGGCGAGACATTGTGAGAGCTCTGAGAGGTCACAAGCTTGTGAACGTCAGAAGCGTTAGAAGAATTAGGTTAGATGATTCATGATTGCACAAGTATACTATTAACTTAGACATTGAGCTTAAACACATGTATTGCTAGCTGTCTTAGAGAATCATAAGATTCTTTTCAAAATATTTGTCACTATACTCCACTAGAAAAGATACATATAATGTTCTGTTACTCCCCTGCTATGTTTATGAATCCTATTTGTGCTTGCGACAAAAATATACTTACGATATCTCACAACCACCTTCTATTTTTATCATCATTTAAACAGGTTATGAGACGTCACCAGAACAGTGATAGACTATCAGATAATGGGAGGATTCCCAACAGTTATCACTGCTGGCATGAGTCATACATTACCTGCTTCTGCAGCTTTTTACCTCCTTAAACCATGTGCTTATAAACTTTTGGCACGTTTCTTAATTATTTATAAGTAGACAGCTCAGAACGGGTCGATATTCAGACAAGATCTTAATAATTTCATAAAAAATTTAGTGACAACGTTAGTAGAATGGCAGGTTTCTATAAAATGTATCTCTCTCAGAGCTTTTGTCAACCGTGTAGCGAAGCAAACTTGAAAAATGGCTACTGTTTTTGTTCAACTCTTCGAAAAATTTCCATTCCATCCCATAGCCATTCTTCCCTTCCTTTGCTTCATAATCATACTCTACCATTTGCTATATAGGAGTACCAAGAATCGATTGCCCTCACCGCGAAAACTACCCATTATAGGCAACCTTCACCAGTTGGGTGCCCTGCCTCATAGATCACTGGGGTCATTGTCGAAGAAATATGGAGACCTGATGTTGCTTCACTTAGGCAGCAAGCCTACACTTGTCGTATCGTCTGCTACTGCAGCTGAGGCAATTATGAAAACCCATGACATTGTTTTCGTAAACAGGCCTGAATCTCGGGTCTCTTCCATTCTCTTCTACGATGGTATGGACATTGCTTTCGGCAAGTATAGGGAGTATTGGAGGCAGATCAAGAGTTTATGTGTGACGCATATGTTAAGCAACAAAAAGGTTCAATCCTTCAGAAAAATCAGAGAAGACGAAGTCTCTTTGATTGTTGAAGGTATCAGGAAATCAGCACCATTTGTGCCAGTGAATTTGACAGAGACTTTTGCAAGCTTAGCGAATAATGTGGTGTCGAGGGCAGCCTTTGGAAGGAAATATAATGGGGAGGAAGGGTGCGGAAACATTAAGGAGTTAATGAATGATTTTGTTGCGGCACTTGGAACCTTTAGTGTCGGAAGGTTCATCCCTTGGTTGAGTTGGATCGATCAGGCGACTGGTTTGGTGGGTAAGGCCACTAGAGTTGCAAAAGCGATTGATGAGTTTCTTGACAAGATAGTTCAGGAGCATATTGATCGACGAAATATACAAAGTCAGATTGGGGATGAGGGCACTATAGAGGACGAAGTTCAGGACCTTGTAGACGTTGTGCTCGATTTTCAGAGGACTAATCCATCCCTTACCAGGGTTGATGTGAAAGCTATTCTAATAGTAAGTTTCATTTTTTTCACTATTTCGAATTATTTTTTCGTTTACATAAAGCACATTCTAAACACGGCGGTTTTTCTATTCCACTCGCTCAATCTGTTAAATTCACGGTATTTACTATGGTTTATCTGTTCCGGTCACAATTTGTTAAATGCAAATAGGAAGATCTCAGATATTATGCCATGAAGATAACTCCTCCAAACACGGTCGAATTAACCTTGAAAACCCTAATAAGTTACTGATTAGTTTGCCAAATTGCCAGATTTATATTTGTCATGAAGAATAACTACTGTGGCATATTACCGATACAGGACATGCTTGTTGGAGGAATCGAGCCAACTGCAACGCTAATAGAATGGACAATGTCGGAGCTGCTGAAGCATCCTCAAATCATGAAACAACTGCAAGACGAAGTAAGGGGATTTGTCAAAGGCAAAACAATTATTGACGAGGATGATCTAAAGAACATGACATACCTAAAAGCCGTAATCAAGGAGGCAGCAAGGCTACACCCGTCAGCCCCTCTTTTGCTATTTCGAGAAGCGTCTAAAGATGTCAAAGTCCATAAATATGACATTGCTGCAGGGACACAAGTTATCATCAATGCTTGGGCCATACAGAGGCAACCGGCTTCATGGGACAAACCAGAGGAGTTCCGGCCAGAGAGGTTTCTGAACAGTACAATCGACATGAAGGGAAATAACTTTGAGCTTATTCCTTTTGGAGCAGGAAGACGAGGTTGCCCAGGTATGGCATTTGCGAGTATGCAAACTGAGCTGGTCTTGGCAAATCTTGCTGGCATGTTCGACTGGGAGGTGCCTAATGAGATGCAAGGAGATTCTTTCATGGCTGAAACTTTTGGGACAGCAGTCTACAGGCAAAATCCTCTTATGGCCATTCCGACTCCTTATTTTAGCAATTAGGAGAAAATCAAAAGTTAATGCAAGTTGTGTTTTTCATACCTAAAAGATTGTCCTTATGTTTGTTTTTTATGTCATTGTTTTACGAGTACTGTATCTCTTCATTTTCAATTGCATTTTCAACGAAGTCACCGACTCCCTATTCTACGACTTTGAAATTATATGGAATAAAACAAATTCATTATATTCTTTATCGTAAAAGAGTTTTATAAACAAGAGGAACTATATGAAATGCTCTTAAAATAATGTGACATCTAAAAAAATTCATGGACCATGACATATATAATATTTATTGTGAATGGTGACAAACTAGCATAACAGGCATTCTTTAATAATTCAAGACTTTCGTATGCTCAAAAGGAGGAACAAAGATCATCAAAGCAAACTCTTATCTTTAAACAAAAATGATGATACCTGGTTTTGAACAGCTGAGATTACTATCTGCGCAACCGTTGATAGTTCTTCCGTTGATCGTCTTCATATATCTCCTGTACAAATGGGTTTTTTATACCAAATCTCGTTCCAACAGAAACTTGCCTCCGTCTCCACCAAAGCTCCCGATTTTAGGCAACCTCCATCAACTTGGGACGTCCCCTCATCGCGCACTCAGATCCCTCTCTGAAAGATATGGTGAGCTCATGATGGTTCATCTTGGACAAAGACCGATTCTTGTTGTTTCATCTGCAAAAGCAGCTAGTGAGATCATGAAAACACATGATGCTAAGTTTTCAAGCAGAGCAGCCAATAAAACAGCCAAAAAGCTTCTGTATAACTGCAGGAACGTGGCAACGGCACCATATGGTGAATATTGGAGGCAAATGAAGAGTATTTGTGTTCTTCAGCTTTTGAATACCAAAAGGGTTTTATCGTTTCGTAGTGTAAGAGAAGAAGAGATGGTACTTCTAATGGGGCAAATTGAAAAATCAGCATCAACACCAGTGAATTTCAGTGATATGGTTATGACTTTAACTTGTAACGTCATATGTAGGGTGGCGTCCGGAAGGAAATACAGTGAAACAGAAGGCGGGGACGAGTTTAGGAAGCTTTTAAAGGAGTTTGAGGAAATGTTAGGCATGTTTCGAGTTGGAGATTGTATTCCTTTCTTAAGTTGGACTGATAAACTTGATGGGTGGGATGCTAAGCTAGATAAGGTTGCTAAAGAATATGATGAGTTTCTTGAAGCGGTCCTTATAGAGCACGAGGATGGTCGTAATAGCGGGAAATGTAAGAAAATAAAGGATTTAGTAGATGTTCTACTTGATGTCCAAGAAGATGAGACAATTGGCTTTCCTGTTGAAAGAGACTCTTCGGCTGCATCCTCCTATTCCTTTGTTGGTACCCCGATTGTCTACACAAGATGCCAAAATTAACGGCTATGATATTCCATCGGGAACTTTAGTTATTATCAATGCATGGGCAATCCAAAGAAATTCTGCTTCCTGGGATGATCCTGAGAAATTTTTTCCAGGCAGGTTTATGAATTGTTCAATAGACTACAGAGGGCAGGACTTTGAGTTAATTCCATTCGGAGCAGGTAGAAGAATATGCCCTGGAATAACATTTGCCGTTGCAAATATTGAGCTAGTATTAGCAAACCTCATCCATAAGTTCGATTGGACATTGCCTGGTGGATAGAAGGTGAGTCTTTAGACACCAATGAGTGCAGTGAACTTACCGTGCATAGGAAGACTCCTCTTGTTGCTGTCGCAACTCCAGTAAATCCCAGTAAATGAATGTCAGCGACTGTTTGTACGGTTGCATGTATTACAAACCTGTAACATCAATATCAATTAGCAAATAACATTACCTTTATCTAAATATACATCTCCGTCTTATGTTAGGCCCTTATTGGAGCAATGGAGCAGATTAACATTAACTGGTCTGCTGCCTGTAACCCCCTGTAACAGTACTCATACCACGCTTGCCATAGGCCAATAGGAGCTCAAGAGTCCTAAACATATTAAAAAGCATACGCTCACGAAAAGATTTGTCAATAGAACAGTTGCTTTCAAAGTTCACACTTGTTACAACTGAAGGCAGGAAGATGTCAAGAGATTAGCTTGAAGCAATGATCGTAGAGCTCTTACTACTGTTACTTATCTGCAGCTTTAGCTGGGAGCTTCCCTCGCATGCTGAAATAGACAACTTGGTTCAAACAGTTGAAGGCTCATAACACCACGTCCATGAGCAAAAACCGCCACATCATATACACATACATTTTATGGTCATAGCTTAGGAATTCATGAAAGGGACAAACAGATCGATCATTGCATTATAAGTTATAACCAAGCAATAATTCATACAAGGACGGTTCATTAAATCAGTCTCTATTCTCCCAACATACTTATACGAGTTAATATCATATTGTTCTTGTTTGATATCCTACATCTAGCTACAAAATTCCGGTCACCATATGATACATGGTTACATACAATTATCTGGAGTCTGTGGTTGGCATGAAAAGCTTAGATTTTGAAAGATATAAATGAAACCAGAAGTTTGACATCGCTTCCTAATGGCCAGTGAGTGACTCCAACCGCACAGACATCACTATGACTTTATTTCTTCAAGACTTGCTGAGCAGCAAGAAACAAAGCATCTGCGGCAAAAATCAATCCGATCTGCAACAGGAGGGAGCAAGAAAGAGAGATATGCTTCATTTTATAAAATAGGACAAAGTAGACAATGGCCTCAACTCCTCCACTACAAAATGAAAACTTAATCTCCCTCTATCTCATCGTGTTCCTTACATTTGCTTTTTTTATTTTTTTTTTTTTTTTTTCGTGAGAGGTTTTTTGAGCAAACGTACAGAACCTAATGAAACAGAGGAAGTATGAAAAACCAATCCAATAATTTGATAACGAGATGATGAACACACAAGGATTTGGACAGGTCTTACATGTGAAACCTTCTCAAACAAGACACACTATCATTAGAATAACTTGCTTGTGCACGTACCAGACGTGCAGAGAAGACTAATCGATATTGCCATCCTTCTTTAGCAGCAGCAGCTCTTTGCTGGTCAGTCCAACTACAAAAATATATGAAAATTGAAATTAAAAATAAAATACTTTTCCCAACAAAAATACAATGGCAGCACGTAGTTTAGATAAAATAGTTACCCGAGAAACTCAGAAAGGCCTCCAATTCCAGCAAATTTAAAGGGCTGAGGGCCTTCTCTCTCGAAATCCTAAACATTTAGAGCAAATACCACTAGTCGGGCTCCTTATAACATAAAATGGGACAAGAAAGTATAAACATTTGTCACTTTTGGACAAAAATAAGTACCTTTTCGTCAGCAGCTTCTAGCCCCCCTTGAACCCAGAAGACATTTTCATAGCCAGCATTACAAAGTAGCTCACAAGCAGCCAACGATCTGTTCAATGGTGTGAAGGTATAGAAGAAGGGCTCATAATTTGAAATATTTGACATATTTGTCTGATTTCTGTGGATTTAGACCAATGCTTCGTCTAGTAGCTTATGCATCTTCAGAATAATAGCATAGCTGATCTAATTAACATATTTATGAGTAACTGTAGCACCATTTAATTATTAGTTACTCTTACAAAAGAGGCCTTGAAAAACTGATATTTGCTATACCGCCAAACCTTCAAATCACAGAATACTGTATAGTCATGGAGACATAGACAGTACAGACTAAAGAGAGTTCAAGGCATCGATAACTCAGATTACAGATTTACAGCATACTGCTCTAATGCAGGGAGGTATTTCGACTAATTTTCCATAAATGCATGTGCAATTTATTCGATTTTGAGGATTAACAGAGGCGAATTTCAGGGCTAGCCAAAAAATAAATTATTTTGCTGCTGCATTGAGGTAAACTTACACGGTAATCTAGGTGGTTTATATCATAAAGACATTAGATACTAGTTATACCTTAAACCCTTCTGGCATGCAACGATAAGGTCTGTATCTTTTGGGAATTTCTCCTGAACTTTGGATATAAACTGGCTAAAAAGATAAATGAAAGCATATAATTAATTGATTGTGTTCCATTTACAATAAGGAAATAGGTTATTAAGTAAAGTTGACGGGTAATGGCTAGAGATGTACTTATTATAGGAGAGAGTAGGTACACCGCTCCACCATCCTCCTACACAAAACACAAAGATGCTGAAGGAAAAGATAGCCTGTCTGAAACTCTGAATACTTGACAAATTCATGTTTTTTTCAGGTTTCTACCAAAACTAGCTGCAGTATCATATTGCTATTTGAAAGTTTCCAAATGTATGGTTCAAATCATTTAACATGTTAAATTTGTAGCATGTCAAGTAATTAAAAAGAACTGCACTGAAAAGTACCCATCATGAAATTTGAGGCCTTTTTCGAGAGAGACCCAACATCAAGGCCGTTCTCAACATCAAAAATCGGTATCCAGGCTGAACCCTTCACCCATGCCTACAAAATTGAAATAGACAAGGTTAATGACATTTGAAGTAACAAAGGAGGATGATTGATGTTAACCACCAAAGGCATGTCGTCAAATTCATATGAAAGCTGAAAAACCTAAATATCCTAAGAAATTTAATGTTTATTTTGTATACAAAAAACAAAGGATAAAATTGCAAGAAGAAAGCTACTTGAATAAAAACAACAAAGAATTTGAGTTATTTTCATGCCAAGAAGTTGTTAAAGATACAAAATTACCTTATTGCGCTCTGATTCAGGACGAACATCAAGCAGAGTCTTTGAAGACAGTTGGATTGCATAGCCAGCCTCCCGTGGCGTCAAGGCCTTAACTTTTCCTGACCTTACCTGAACAAAAGAGATTTAAAGTCCGAGTCCCAAAATAGAAAGTGCTCACCCTCAGGGCATCGCAGCTACAAGCTCATACTAGCTTCCACAATGCAGACTATCACATATTAACAAAAGCTCCATTTTCAAGCAGAGTAACCATCAGATAGTCTCTATGTCAGTATACTCAACATTGAATCTTCTATGAGACAGTCTCACACAGTCACACGATCAAATCAGTATCATGCATTCCTCATTTATTTATATGCATAATGACATAATGTGTTGATCTCGCATGTAAGTCCGTCACTTATAAGTTTTCCTAGACATTCTAATAGAATAGTGCTAAGTTTCCCCTAATACATTCAACATATCTAAGCTTAGAATAGTGCTAAGTTTCCCCTAATACATTCAACATACCAACAGATTCTATACGTTTTCTTTTTTGGGTCTAAATGTATGATTTGTAAATAAATACTCTTTAAAAGTCACAAGCATGTGAGTTCCTAGGAATAAGCACTAAAGGCAAACGCGGGATTTAGTAAACTAGTGCGCAGGATTTAGCAAATACGATAATATTCTACCATCAGAATGTCTGACAATTAAATCTCCATCATAACACACCATCAAAAAAAATGAAGCTTCAACACAACATCATCACAACATTACACTATAGCCTCAAGGGCTCCCACAAGTTACATGGAAAGCGGGGTCGAATGTACGCAGTTTTACCCTCATTACACTTCAATATGATGATAAAAGGGGGAAAATTACCAAAGCCTCCCATCTTTTTCTTGCAGCAGCCATATCCTTCATTTGCTTAAGTTCATACTCTTCTCCAACAGCTTGCATTCTAACTACTCTCCAATTCTACAACAAAAACACCCAAAATTAACAAAAAAAGACAATACCCAATTCATAAAATTCATCAAAATTGACAAAAACATGCAAAATTAAGAGAAAAATAGGATTTTTATGAAGATACCTGAGTTTTACGAAGTGGATTAATTTGGGTATTGAAGGAATCAGGTAATTTGAAGGTGTGTGCAATTGGGGAATAAATTGAAGTGCATTTTGAGTAATTTGAAGGTGAAATTGTGGGTTTGGGGAAAATTGACAGTCCAATGGCCTCCATTGTTAGCAAGCTTTTGCTGGGAATTATCCGCTTCCACTTCTTGCTTTATCTTGTTACAGAAAAAGTCATCACTTTAGAGTTCGGGTCGAATGATTGAGAATTTGAGATACTTGTTCCGTGCCGGTTATTTGTTTATCTTTGGGTAAAATTAGCGTACGAAAGAAAATGATATATACTCCTCTACTCCGTAAAAGATAAATAAATGACCGTTACAAAGATGTAATTGGTTTGGAGTTTGAACAGATTTGGTCGAGTTGCATTCGAGTATTAGAGTATGTCGAATACTCGAATTTAATATGATAAATCGGTTTTTCATTGGAAATTTTGTAACCACCAAAGTTACTCAAGATTCATAGGATATTCTCACAAATTATTTGCATTTTTCATGAGGATATGTTGTGAATTTTTTCATATTCGGCTTATTAATATGTGCCTTTAAGACACTTGATAGAAAAAACCGAGAATTTTATGATTGAAATCATGATCCGACTAAATCCACATATGTATCATGTACGTGACAAGTAGAGTTGGACAAAGGCGCGGGTTGACTTAGGTCAGCCTGTGGCTCGTGCAAAATTTTGACCAACCCTCCATCCCAGCTCCTAACCCGACTTATCATTCTAATCGGGCATGAGCTTCAGTTTTGAGGGCCCGGCACACTTGGCCCACAAAAATACAAAAAAATATATAATAAAAATTAACTAAGACGTCCTCTCCTTACAGGCCGGTCCTCGCCAAGCTTGAGGTAACACATGCTTGATCGGCTCAGTCCGCTTGCTCATGTGGAGAGAGTCATGAGTCAAGGACTCAGGGTGACCAGGCCCGACTCCTGATCAGTCTCTCCCACTAGCCAACTCTACATAACAAGGTCAATATGTCAACTTACACCGATTCTTATACAAGTCACACCACACTTGCTTAAAATACAGGTGGAAATAAAATGAGGCTATAAAAGAAGTCTTTAAATCAAGACGGTTTTAACTTTTAAGTCAGACCAACCGAATGGGTCAATATCAACACCTTATAATAAGCTACCAACTCCATGCATTTCTTAAGACAACCTACATTTTTAAGATTAAGACACTAATCTTCAGGATTAAACACAAGATCATGTGTTTTGTGTCCCAATATTTTCAGCATTAACATCCCACAAAAAGACTGCACCCCCAATTTTATTGCATTATTATTATATTATTTCCTACTATAAGAATCCTACTAATAATTAATCATCACTTTTCACTACACTGTAAAAAAAATAAAAATTACCAAATTTTTTATTTTCATTTTCCATGGATCATACAGCAAGAAACTTAACCATTAAATTTTTTACTTCAATTTCTACAATTTTTTTACTACTTCAAAATTATTGCATTATTAGTACAAACACAACAAATATAGGTAAATCAGGAGAATGGAAGCTGATTAGGAGAAATGTAGGTGTAGTAGCCATGCATATGGCATTAACCCATAAGAATACAGTCCTAATATTCGACCAAACCGGAACCGGACCGTCTGGATACCGTCTTCGCCACCGGTCACGTGGACCGGAGTGTCATGCTAACCGTCCATCTGATTTGCAGGACTCAACATGTTATGCTCATTCAGTAGAATACCACCTAGGGACTAAAAAAGTTAGGCCTTTAAAAATCGAGTCTGACCCGTTTGGTTCGTCTGGGTCGTTCCTAAGTAACGGAACGCTGCTCCAGACGGGCGGGTATGATGTCGGGTATAGACGAATTCGGGTGTTTCAGCCGTGTGATGATCGAAGTTGTGATTGGAGGTTATATAAGGCACAACTTGATAAAAATAGGTGGTATGCTTCGAGTTTATTGATACCCGGTGATCAGGACCGAGTTATCGTCGTTGGAGGACAAGATATGTTTTCGTATGAATTCGTTCCGAAAAATAAACCTACAGAATCCGCAATGATACTCCCATTTTTGCATCGAACTTATAATCAAACTGAAGGAGGAAGTAATTTGTATCCGTTCCTTCATCTAACACCGTCTGGACATGTTTTTATATTTGCAAATCGAGACTCGATTCTGTTTAATTATAGGATTGGTAAAGTGGTTAAGTCGTTTCCTCGGATGCCCGGCCTAGGGTCGAGAACTTACCCTGGGTCGGGCTCATCGATTTTACTAGCACTGGACCACCGAGACAGGTTCCAAAAGGGGGAAGTCATGATCTGTGGTGGCTCGGCCCAAGGAGCGTATAGCGCGGCTAAAAACCATAAACGGTACTTGGAAGGACTTGGAACCTGTGGAAGAATGGTGATCACAGGACATAAGCATAAGTGGACTATGGAAGAAATGCCTCATTCTCGGGTTATGACCGACATGGTTATCCTCCCGACAGGAGATGTTTTACTCGTAAATGGGGCGCAGCGTGGGGCCGGTGGATGGGGGAATGCAGAGGGTCCTATCACTTCACCTTATCTGTATCAACCTGAAAAGCCGATTGGGGAACGGTTTTCAGTGCTTATGCCCAGTGGTGTAGCTAGAATGTATCATTCCTCGGCGATACTTCTACCTGATGGACGGGTTTTAGTCGCGGGGGGTAACCAACACGAGAGGTATACTTACCATAAGGTAAAGTATCCTACAGAGTTACGGCTACAAGCGTTCGCCCCACAGTATACAGACCGTCGATTCCAGCAAACCAGGCCTAGTAACATATCACTACAAACCGGCAATTTCACGAGTAATAGTACTAGTGCTTTTTATTACTCGTCGTTAAAAAAAGGTGTTAGAAACGAGAATATGACCGTAAGGTATGGAAAGGAATTCCAAGTGAGGTTTTGGCTAGGAAGTAAATCGAAACTAAAAGAAGTCGAGTTTAATGTGTATGCTCCTCCATTTACGACTCACTCGAATTCGATGAACCAAAGAATGTTGAAGCTAAAAAGTAGAAATGTAGAAGGTGATGATATGTGGGTGAGTGCAACTGTTGAAGCTCCTCCATCAGCTAATGTCGCGCCACCGGGGTATTATATGTTCTTTGTTTTGAATGATGGGATTCCTAGTATAGCTCAATGGATTCGGTTTAGTTCAAATGTTTGAGAATTTATTGTAATATTGTAGGGATTAGTAGTTTGATTTGATCATATGAATAATAATACTGTTTTTTTGCATATATATGAAAATCTGTGTTATATGTTCTTTGATTTAGCGCGCAGGCGTCAATTTCAGGATTTAATTTGGTGGAGAAATTGAAGATTAAAGAGTAGTCAATTTAGGGTTTAAACTGTATTGGTATATTAGGGTTGTGTACAAGTTGTGTGAGATGTGATTTTGGGGAAGAACAGTATAGATTTGATCTCAAAATCCGAAAAGGGTGAGATACCGAACAGTATAGACTTGACTTGTGTTTTGAAACGACCTTACCCAACTCGTTCGACAAGTCTAGAATTTAGTTACTATGATTGATTAAAGCAAAATGACTGGTAAAATGGTGGTCGTATTTTTTTAGTAAATGGAAAGTAGACAGGCAAATAACAGTTTATGTAAAAATATATTGGGTCCAATATTATTTATGTGGACACGCTATTATACCGATTGTATTTATTAGCTATCATTTAAGTTTAGCCCAATATAGTGATCCATCCGGATAATATAATACGGGCATATTAATTACGTCTTATAAAGTATGGG